>VUJU01001151.1:0-66718 GCA_009835225.1 Aphis craccivora
GGTTAGATTTTCAAAATATTCCGGCATTTGAGCTATTTATAGACAACTGAGATTTTCGATTTTTCTAAAAAAATGTTTTTGAAATGTTGATAAAAAATGTTGTATGCCAGTAAAAACTTGAAAATTTAATTCAAGGTTTCTTATAGATTAATCTTATTGCAATTAAAAAAAAAATGATTAATCACAATTTGTTTTATAAGCGTTTGAAGTTTAAATATTGACAAAATTCGTTAAAATCATGAAGATTTTCAAATTATTTTGTAGTTAAAAATGTATAAAAAAAATGTAAAGTAGCCTAAAATTGAAAATTGAATACAAGATTTTTCATAAATATGGATTACAATAATTATAATCATAAAAGAAATGGAACTTTGACCAACTAACCAAATTTTATTGGAAGTTAAAATGAAATCAAAATATACATATTTCATTCTATCATATAATTTTAGATTTTTGTTATAGTTAAAAATTTCTAGTCCTAGAAACTTAAAACATACACCAATTGCTTAAAATTTAAATTGGCATTTTTTGTACAAGATTTAATTTCGGGGTATTCAAGTCATTAAAACATTTAAAACATAAACGATAAAACGATAAACTACCTTTTTCACTAACCAATTTAAAATAAATAACTGAGGCTGACAAATTATCTCCATTCAGAATTAAAATTTAACACAGCATCCATTATAAAGACCTACTATATAATCGATTTTACAGGTGTACAGCCGAGCGTTACCCACTTGACCGCCTTTTTTTTCATTCATAAGTGAAATACTTTTTTAGAAATTTAAATAGATTTATAAAAATCAAATTTTCAATGAATAGTTAATTATTGTTAAAAGATTTTAAAACTGTATACTTATGTATAAAATAAGAATTATTAATTATTATACCTTATCACTCATCATTCAGATTCCCTTTAAAAAAATGTCTGCTTTTAAAAATGTATATTGTCGTTTAAAACGGAATACAATTTAAAAACTAAACAATATAACATTAAGTTGAAAAAAACGTAGTTTTTGTAATGTCATTGAATAATTAATACCTATGAATAAGTATATACTATATGCATTTAAAAAGTCGTTAAGAGTTTGAAAAAAAAATTAGGTATTGTTTTTTATAAACGATTCATTATACATTGGTAATATTGGTATACGTAAATTAGAAAAACGTATTTAAGTTACATTTCTCATATTATTTCATAAAATATACATCTATATTGTGTGTGTTGCAAATTTATGGACATAAACAAATATCTTTACATTTTTATAACTACAAATAATAATATATTATTATTAAGTTATCACTTATCAGTTATCACCATAATATACCTCATGCGATTGTACATATTGCATTGTATATTTGTTTAATGAATAGGTAACTTTTAAAGTAATAATATTATGTTTACGTTTCAATCGAATTGTGTTGAATAGTTTATACTTTAACATGGTCAACAGGGGAAGTAAGTAAAAAGACAAACTGGATTCTCCTGTATACGCTGCTTTAGCAGTGTATTACAAGTTATACATAGGTATTTACTAATTAGCTATATTTGTACTTTCATCTTTTGCAGATACAAATATTCAATTATACTTTTCTTGACTTATATTTCATAAATTTATAAATCTTTATACAGCTTAGGCATTGCTATACACAATGCCTCTAAACTCTATCATAACAATTACAAATAGAATAAATTGTCTTTGATTAGTTGAGTGCTTTTATTCTATATTTTTATTTCTCGCAGTCGTGTACATCGGTTCTACTATAATTTATTTCTGAGCACACGTTCAGATAATTTTTGGTACTATCGAAATTATCAGATCTTATATTCTTATATATTATAAGACTACTAGAATAGTAGTTTTCAGTGAACTGTTAAATACTTGTAAAATATATTTAAATTAAATTTACTTAAATGGAGTTTCTCGTGATATAATTATACTTATATTTGATTATGATTTACCATGAGTTATGAAGTTTGGTAAGTATTTAAGTCCACATCAGCATATAATAAATACATAGTTTTTGAAGAGTTTAAGTCAAGATATAGTAGGTAAATATATTTTTTTATGCGTTTAGTGACTGCAGGTGAATACAAATAGCTAGGGTTGCCAGATTTTAAAATTACCAAACCAGGACATCATATTATAATAAATAACCTTTTTTTAGCATAATTATATGCAAATAATATCCGTTATTTTACATTTTTTTTTGCATCAACTTATTTACATAAACTAGTTGTTTATGTAGTTTAAGACTACATTTATTACATTTATTATATTATATTATTTTTTTTTTTTTAATTATTTTATTTTTTTTTTATTACATTTACATTTATTAATTATTAATAATAATAGCTAATATTGATACTTTTCCGTTGAATGAATAGTTTTCAATATAGCTATATATTGTTTTTAATTTGTTCATAAAATTCATTACAACCAAGTTAAACCAAAATTAATTTCACACATTCCATTAGACCTCGTACAGTATTTTCATTACTGCGATAATCGTATTATAACGATATAATGATACTATGTACAATATTATTCTATGTTTTATTATTAAATAATACAATATTAAAAGTTATTTTCTCTCGGCTTTCATTAACCGGGACAAAATTAATGACCGACCGGGACATGCTGTTAAAACCGGGACGAACGGCAAGTCTACATATAACTTAAATATACTTAAATGATATAATTAATGAAGACTTAATAAGAATATGATTTATTTAAATTCTAAGTGAAAATTATAAGTATGATCGTACATCACAAGGCAAGACTATTATAGTCATAGTGCTATACAATTATAATATTTTCTTAAGATGGCAGAAATATTTTGAGTACCTATTTGATGAGAAATATAAATCGATTAGCCTAGGAAGGAAAAATGGATTACTGATATAATATTGCACATTGCAATATTATAGATGCATACGTAAGTAGCTATAGGTGCCTATTTATTATTATAGGCACTATAAGTACACTTGATACATCATATATTAAATCGTATTATACGGAGCCGCCGGAGGTACCTCTAATCTCTGTGTACTTTTACAAGTTATCAAAGTGCTCCTCGTGAAATGTTCTACTTGTGTCTTGTATAGGCAATAGATATTAGATAGGTACATAGTATTTTATTTTTTATCTCTCAAGGATTAAATAATATATATTTGTATCTAAATCTAATGGCTACTATATTATCTATAAAGTTGCAGTGTTATAAAATTGTAACGGGGTAGTATGTATATTAAAATTTAAAAGCCCATTTAATATACCTAGCTATTATTGTAGTGCAAACGTACAGTACACTTACGTCACGTAATACTTATATTATGTATACAAGCGCCCTATGTACCTACGTTTTTGGGAGTTTCTAGTAGGTTTAAGTACGGTAGGTATTAATTAGCTATATATGAAATAACTAATGCCTTATAATATTATATTGTTTCAGGTTTTCGGGTATTCATTAATTTGAATTAACTATATTGATTCACATACTTACCTACTTATACAATCATCAGTCACTTAAATATTTTAATATTTCAAAAAATCGTCATTTCCTATGTCTTTACCTTTAGATTTGATACACACTTTATTAGTTTATTTTTTTGATAAATCAATTCACTATAACTTATGCTTGTGCATGCATACAATAGTTTGAATTAACTATTAAACTATAACTCGTATTGAAATATTGAATCTATTCAAATTACAGTGAAAGTGTGCATCATGCACGACTATAACTGTATTAGGTAGTATATTTAGTGCCGCTGCATTCACGTGCACAGTTGTCAAACTGATTTACCTCAATTTCTTATCATAGTACGACCTATTTATTGCAAATCTAATGGCTGATTCGATGGTAGGTAATAGTGTTTTCCGTTTGCATGCATTTTGTACTCTCGAAGTTATTTCTAATGCGTACTTCGAATGTGAATTTACTAAAGTGCTTCAGGTAAACTGTTTTAACAAGCTTTAGATATTTATAATTCCGAAAATTAACTAATTAGAATTGAGGTGAATTAATTTGCAGATAGTCATCGGTGCGTCCAAAATTAAACAACGTGCAGGGGTCCTATATATATAAGACAATATTGTACGCTTGTATTTTCTGTTCTAAAAGTATAAACGGATCTACGCCAAAGAGCTGTTGTACACGTAATTGTATAAATTATAAACAGTAGTTTAAACTTTAAAGTAGTAAGTTTTTAATGTTATCTCCATAAAATACCTACTAGTAGTACAACAAATCTAAAATTTCCAAGAGTGGATGTATTTAAAAATTCTAAAAATTAGATTTCGTATAAATGCATTATTTAAGAAAAATGGCTAAGGGCCAAAGGGTGAGTATAGCCAGTATAGGTACTTAGTGAATTACCCAATACAGACAACGCCGCAATACTGCAATAGTTAATAAAAACTAAAAATGCATATGTACTACATTAAGTATCTATTTATAATATAGCCAATATATGTACCTACTACATATTTTGTAAGTTACAACACACACATATACATATATTATATAGATTATAGGTATACAATGATCTATCATTATACAGTCCATAGATATAGAAAACAAATTCAACACATACTGATAATAATAGTGATCCACTCGACACCTAATGTACAGCAGAGTGGTATCTTTTTAATTATTTTTTAACATAGGTAGATACATATTATATGTTTTGGACTAGTAAACGGATATTTTATTTTTTTATTTTGAATAACCGATTTCGGGTAATGCTACGTTATGAGATAATCTTGTTTTGAAATAATGTTATCATCGTCAAACATAAATTCTACTTCTCCACTCACAACGTAGCATAGGTTCTAAACTCAACATATTTTATCAAATAACGTGAAAACCCCAAAAACATATCTAATTCATAAATTTTTCTTGAAATGGAAAATATCGAGTAGCGTACTGTGTGCTATAGATACCTACTTTTTTAAATAAGATATGGGTAAACATTTTTTTTTGTTAAAAAATAAAAGTTTTTGAGTTTTGATGGCCGGATGATAAGTCACTATAAATCCTCTATGCGTATGAGATAAATAGGAATAGGTCCTTGAATAAATGTAAGTTCAAACAATATTTTTTTCGATATTATTAGTATAGTAAGCAGCTGTATAGGTACATAATAAATAATAATATACATAGGTATAAGTATAACTGTATTATGCAATATGGCAATATATGCCATAGGTACCTTAACAGGTTAAGCGCCACGTAGGGACTATATTGATCTTTCACAATGATTCTTACGATATTCAGTAGATTTGTCTAAAATGTAAAACAACATTTCAGTGAGAAAAAAGAAAATTATCAATTTTTATCACATTCATATTATAGATAACTAATGATCGATGAACCAATTTTACAAACTTGTCCTACAGGCCACGCTCTATTTGAACTCCATAAGAAAACATGTAAAATGAAGGTTTTGAAGACCCTACGTGGCGACAAAAGCAAGTTGCACGACGGGCTTCAAAACCTTACGTGGCGCTGTTTACAAGTCACATCGAATGGTCAATAAACCCTATATACGTGGCCATTTATTCAAAACTGAATATTCTGGCTTGGCGCTTAACCCGTTGAGATACCATTAAGTACTAAAAAAAAAAAAAAAAAAAATGTTTTAAAAATATATTTGTATGCACCATGTGCACAACATACGTCCACCAGATTTAAAGTTTTGGCGCGACCAATGCGTACTATAGCTGGGGTGCGTATATAACGGCGAACGAGGGATAGGTACACGAGTCGCGGGTGTGCCCTGTCAGACCCACGATCCACCCCTGGCGTTGCCACTGCGCGGGCTATTATAGCGTAAGTGCACTGCGTGTAATCAAATGTGAAATTTGTCGGCGCTCGTTATTAATTTAAATTTTAAAACATAATAAATAATGTAAGCACGGGCACGCGTGCATATATAGACAATATAACATTATCTATACATAAAATTCTAAGGCGCACACGCCCTCGCACGTAAAAAACATAATCGTTCGATTTAAATATTTTATTTTTTTTGCACAACAGAGTTAATTGGGATTATTGTCCGTATACTGTAACTTTGTATATAGGTACACGTCGTGTGCTGCAATGTGTTATTATAATTTAATAACAATAATGTAGTTAATGTAGGTAAACGTCGTCGTCGTGTTATTGTTGGATACCGACCTTGACACCGGTGCGCTTAGATTTTTTCTTCCATGACACCGGACAAAAGAGGAAAACGGCACTCTGCGCTCCGTGTGACTCATGTAAATTATTGATTCGTCTCGGCGGCGGCGTCGGCGGAGGAGGGTCGCGAACGGTCGTTGTGCGTGGAGCAGGGACGAAGTGGCGGTGTGCCGTTTGGAGGAGGAACATTCTATCGTCGGCGGAAGAGGAGGGAGTCCACCGCCGCCGCCGCCGCCGCCAACGACGTCGTCGTTCTTGTAATGTAACGTTGTACGAGTGTATCGTGTGTATGGTGAATCGTGAGTGCGTGCGTGTGCTACTTGATTTTTTTCTATGTCAGTGTATAGTTTCGCTTCTCCGCGTGCGTGTACTCCGTCCGATATTACTGTCGATCGTCGGAATTTTGTTTTTCACGTGTAACCTAAGGGTTGGTTGTCATATACCGCGACCCCCTTGGGAATAGTATTTTTTTTTTTTATATATATATTAAGTAGTTTGTTATAATATTAGAGTTTTTTTTTTTTCTGTTATTTTAAACAGTTTAGTGCAAACATCATCATTACCTATGCGTTTTTAATAAATACGGTGAATTCCGTCTTTCGCGTTATCCGTCGTAGTTTTTCCCCTAAGGTTGAACACCCGCAGTGTTTAGAAAAAATGTCTTACAAGACGTCGACGTCGGTCGCGGTTGCCGTCGCCTTTGTCGCTCTATTCGTCCCATTTGTTTCCTGTTTCACGACGCCCGACGGTAAGTTCGACGAGTTTTAACTCGGCTTTGTCACCTGTTTTTTGTATTTTACCTAATACCCTATATTAATGTTTGTGTCTTTTACGGCTATGAACCCGTCTGGCCGCCTGGAATTGGTTATCGGTCTAGAACGATCATCTGCGGTGGTAGACGAGTGCGTTACGGATGTATAGAAGTGCTTTATGTATCATCGAGTACGTTATATACCTATCTAAAGAGAAAGAGGCAGAGAGAAATATTTAAAAAAAAAAAAACAATAATAAAAAAAACGTGATTTACGTGCCGATGCTTGGGTATGTAGGTGGGTGGTGGGCAGGTGGTGTGCCGACGATTAGGAAAGAGATGCGCGACGGCCGGTTGGTGAGAGCGTAGGCTGTGAATCTGTGATGTTGATCGTAATTCGCAGTGACTGTAACCCTTTATTTTTGTTTATTTTATCTCTAATGGCGACGTCATCTGCAAGTATAGATCTGCATCTGTTAGATTTTTTGAGTTTTTCTGTCTCGTTTGACGTTTATCCACCCAATTATTTTATACGATACAATAACAAACTGTCCGCTGAGTGTGTGTGGGGGGGGGGGGGTAACGTTTTTTCGTGTTCGTGTACATATTTCATTCTGTATTTCATCTTATCACACGACTATGTAATATTTTACCTTGCCGACCAAAGAATTCGAGCCTTGAGTGTGTGATATTTGTTCTGTCAATTATGGTGACTTAACAAAAAGATACCGACAATCGACGTCGACATACCTACATATTTTTGTTTGAGTATTGATAAAGTTAATAATGTCATAAAAAATCGGCATTATCTATTATTTTCCTCACTCTTACTTAAGTCATATTATCCCGAGACAGGTTATTTTTCTAGGTGATAAGAATGTTATAGTTCTTCAACAGATACACAATTGCCATTGTTATAGTATGCAATTATTTAACTACCTTGTCCTCTAACCAATTGCATATAATTTAAGGTATATTTAAAATTACACCACTAATATTAGTGATAAATTTAAAACAGATAATCTATTATTAGCTTTAAGAATTTGTTTTGTTTGTTATCTACCTACCTAGTAAATTGGAAAACAAAATATTTAGACATTTAATTATTGATTATTAACTAAATACTAATATAAACAATTATTACAATTTAGGTAAATATCTAAGTACCTACTTACCTACCTATTTTATATTTTATTTTGAGTTCCTACTTTTTTTTACAATTTATAAAATATTAATTATACTAAATCTAATTGTATATTATTTATCAAATAATACTTAACAATTAACAAACAAAACAGCTATTTACTTTGGTTTTTACTGTAGAACAAATCAGAATGAAAATTTTGTAGCTACTTTCCTACCAATAAGTTCCTAAAAATCTATAAAATTAGATAGGAAGTATAAACTAATATTATTTTAATTAATGGTAGGTACTGAATACCTAATATTTTGTACAGTTTTAAATTGTACCTAGAACTAAACAGTTTCTAGCACTTATAATTGATAGAGAGCTGGGAGGTAGGGCATCAATACAGATAATAGGTGATACAGTTTTTTTTATAACTATTATATTAAATGCTAAAAATTATTCTAAACAATCAAAACTCAACTTAATTTTTTCCGTTCCAGATTCAAAAAAAATATTTATGCTGTAGTGAGTTCTTATAAATTAATTTTTTATTCTGAACAAAGCAAGTTTTTTCCAAATTCATTTACCTATAAAATTTAATGAACTAACTGCATTGAAACATACATATAAAAAAATTACATTATATCTATTTCAAATAAAATATAGGTACTGATTTTATAATTAACAAAATGTTTGTGTATGTAAATATAAACCATTATTACATTTCCATGAATTAAATTTATTTAGGACTTAAGAAAATGACAAAATAATAAAACTTGACTTATCTTGTGTCACAAATAATATAAAAATTTGTGATATTTTTATAATTAATCTGCTGATTTCTTTTCTTTACAAAATAAATGTAGCCAATGTAGGTATACAATATAGTGTAGCATAGTTTAGGTAGGTAAATTTTATAAATTTATTATCTATGTCAACGTTATTATAAAAATAATTAGCTTCCAGAATGCCTATCATGTTAAAAAATATAGGTTGTTATCAAGAATGTTATAGAATAAATTAAAAATCATTGTGATAAAAATTTAAAAAAATATAGTTTGTTAGGATAATGAAATATAAATCAGATTGTGTAGGTATTTATTATATTATATTGATATGCCACATATCAATAGGTACATAATCCGGTACATAATATCATAATTGTGTTTTATACAAAAAAAATATTTATCAAATATTTTTAATTATTCCTCTGAATTAGGTACCTATTTAAAAATAATTTGATTATTAATAAATCAAATTTTAAGTATATTTTTAGATTGTGAAGAGGATTGTGATAAATACCAATAGTAGCATGGGTGTCCCTAAGGAGGAGCAAGACGGGGCACTTGCCTCAGTCCCTGGAAATTGGAATAATGTTTTTTCCACAGCAATTGGTAAAATTCCCAATGAGAAATAAGCTTCTAAAAATAGGTCTACCTATGTATTTAGATAAAAAAAAAAATTTTGTCCCCCCTAGAAAAATGTCTGGGGACGCCCATGAATAGTAGGTATATTAGTAATATTAGGTAAGAATTGAATTTTATGCTCAATATATTGCATTTCTATGCTACTTCATTTATTTTAATATTATTCAGTTAAACAATTTTGCTATTGAAACGTAGTTAGGCAAATGTTAGACTAAAAGTTATTTATTTTTTTTCTCAGACATTAGAAACAATTTAAATTAAATACTTGATAAAAAAAAAACACATACTTAAAAGTATGTAGGGCGTAGGTACTCAGTAATTCAATATATCTTAACTAATTGAGTATTGGTGAAAAACAAATGCACTAATAAACAAATAAATTAGTTGTCAGTTTGAATAATGTTTGTATATTTGTTTAAAAAACAATGTACATGTACCATTCAATGTCAGAAACTTTTGTTAAATTTTCTTTCATAGGATAGTAAAAATTTTTAAAATATGATTTTGTAATAAACTACCTATTTATTTTGAAATAGGTACATAACAATAACATAATATAATCTATTCCTCAAATAATTTTAGTGATACTTTTTTTTTTAAATATTTCATTCTTTAATTATAATGAATTATTTAGATTTTAAGAGTAAAGGTACCTACCTAATATTCTAATGCTTTGTTATATTATTTACATAAACACTTATTACTTAAAACTAATTGTATTGTACAAAGATAGCTTTTTTTAAAATTATAAGAAATTAGCATTAGGGTCTTTTCTTAAGTTCATATAAATTTTATTAAAATTATTAATTTTTTTTTGATTTTTAAACGAAAAATGTTTTTAAAAATAAATACTCTGGTAAGTACTTTTAACGATAAATAAGTATACAAAGACTTCTTCATTTTTCTAATTCTTTTAAAAATAATACCTAACTAAAATATATTTTATACAATCATATTCAGTGGCGTATCTAGGATTAATTTTACGGGGGTATTTTAATATTTAATAGTGTCATGGAAGGTAAGGGGAGGAACCCTCACACCACCCATAATACATTAACAAAAATCATATATTGATATAAATTATTATATTAGTGAAAATTATTATAATTTATAAGTATGTGTAAGTTGTATAAAACTTTTTTATCATAAAGCACATAAAATAAATAATACTAATACTAAGACAACAACTACAACACAAATAATACATACGGCCGATGGGGGGTTGTTCTAACACCCATATCACCCCCCCCCCAAATATGCCACTGATCATATTATACGATATTATATTAGATAATTAGACAACTAATATAATGGGTAATTGATTACCTACTTGTTTTTAATAATATATATATGATTATCAATTAAGATAATGAATTATTAAGAATATATTAAGCGGGGTATTAAGTATTCAGCGGTATTCAGTTAGACAGATTTTTTGTTAACTTATAATACCTAGGTATAGATATAATATCCATCTAATAATTGATTAACTTCAAACATATGCATTTTAAACTTGAAAAAGGATATCATGAATGTTTTCATAATTAAAAATAACTTTTTTGGTTTTCAGAAATCTTACCTAAATTGGTAATTGACGATAAACTTAGTGGATATCATGGCTTAGTAAGAGAAAACGAAACACTCGTTGAAGTTGTTCCAGAAATTTATGCCATTGGTGATGTTTGTAATTTTAACATAGTTAATAAACATCACGGAGAAGCACCTTTTGAAGTAAGTACAACTATATTTACAATTAAATTGGATATTGTTTGAAAATTTCATCATTATTTTTATTTTTATTGGCATATTGTAATTGTAATAAGTTGTAGGTACTGTTATATTTAATTTGACTTAATTGGTTTTAAATCTAGTTGAATTATACTATATTAAAGTTTAGTTGGCTAATTAATCTAATTATTTCTGCATTTATTTATAAATATTTAAAATTTATTTTTTTTAAGTTAAAAAATAAGTAGGTAAGTAAAATCAGAATTAAAACTTTGAAATAACTGTTTAATAAAAAATGAAAAATATTCATAATTTATGCATCAAGATTAAAAATTAAATTAATATTTCAGTTTTAAACAATTACAATTAATTTTCAGATCATTCTTCGTCCAAATGGTTATGCTGAACTTCGAGCTCGTAAAACTTTAAATTGTGAGAAACGTAAAACATATAAATTTGAAATTGCTGCAGTTTCATGTTCTGGTCTCATATCTGATAAGTGAGTTATGAGTATTTTTAATTTAATTACTATTATTAATTTGATTTTAAACATTATAGTGTTACTGTGCATATAACTGTGGTTGACATCAATGAATATGCTCCAGTATTCTTAGATGCATCTTATGTTAAAGATGTTGATGAAGGCCAGTTGTTTGAAGAGATAATACGAGTAGAAGCCACAGACCGTGATTGTACTCCACGTTTTGGTGACATCTGCAAGTATGACATACTTAATGATGATCAACCTTTCACTATTAACAATGAAGGTATGTGTGTAAATTTGTTATTTTTTTACAAAATATTCATAAAAAATATGTAATTTTTAAATTGCTTGTATGGTTAATTTCTTAGGAAGTATCAGAAATACTGAACCATTAGACTATGACCGCAGTCATAATTATATATTGTCAGTTGTTGCTTATGACTGTGGCATGAAGCAGTCTGCTCCTGTTATGGTCACTATTAAGGTGAATCGAATTTGTAAATTGGGTTGGAAAAGTATGTGTATCATATCAATTAATATTAAACTATATTTTTAGTATAAAATTACTTAATGTTTATTATAATTGCTTAGATATCCCAGAAGAAATTGATTACTATCCTACTTCGGGTCGTAAAGATTTGTTTCCTAATGCACAGTTAAGATTATGTGATGATCCATGCCACGTGAAAAATGTTAATGCTAAGCTGACTCTAGCAACATCACATATTGGTAAAGGTTGTGACCGTGATACATATTCTGTTCAGAGCCAAAGAAAACTATGTGGTAAGTAATTGTCTCAAGTATATACATTAATAAATAAGAAACGTCCAATTATTTTTATATTACCTTTTTTATCTCATTCTTATTAGAAAACCACTATCATTTATCAATTTTTGATCTTGATAATATGTAAACCTTTATTTTAAATTAATTTTTTTGAAGTAGAATTTCAGAAAATTTAGCTATGTAAATATTAAACAATTATTCTTATTTATATACATATTTTAATATAAAAATATTAGATGAAAAGAATGAAATAACACCTAGCTTTCCAATAATAATAATCAACTCATAAGTCTAATTAGTGTTTACATTATTGACCTAGTCAACTTTGTGTATGTTTTTGATTAATGACTAATAAATAATAATGAGAAACTAAATAACAAAATCCATTTTTCTGTTTTACTTTTATGGTCTTGTATAGGAGCAAGTGAAGAAAGTGTAGAACTTTTACCCGCCAACCATGTACCCTTATCTGCTGGAAATGCAATTAAACATGACGAAGGCCGTGAATCTGATCAGATGTATGAGTTTGATGGTAGTAGTACTGCTGTTGCTATACCCAATGATGTTCTTGACCATGGATTATCATCGGCATTTACTATTTCAACATGGATGAAACATAAGCCTATGCCACACCAAGATAAGCATGTTAAAGAACATATTTTATGTTCTGCTGATGACCACAGTATGTTATTTTTGTTTTTAATATAGTTTAAATCTATACTGCAATATTATATTTTTATTGTTTTTTCTTATTAGAAATGAATCGTCATCATTATGCTTGGTTTGTACGTAATTGTCGTCTTATTTTACTGTTGAGACGTGATTTTTCGCAAGGAGATTTGAATATCTTTAGGCCAGCTGAATGGAGATGGAAAATTCCACAGGTTAATATTAACAATATAAATAATAAATACTAATTAGTAATAACTAATAACTGTGAATAAGTGGTAATAATTTTTATAATTTAAATTTTAAGGTGTGTGACAATGAATGGCATCACTATGCTGTATCAGTACAATTCCCCAATGTTCAGTTATACATTGATGGAGTTCTTTTTAAATCTGAAAACAAAAACCCTGAAGTTATTGATGATTGGCCTTTACACCCAACTAAGGGTATTAATACTACTTTGACTGTTGGAGCCTGTTGGCAAGGTATAGATTGTCTTGGATTTGTATTTATTATTTAATACTAGTAATATTATCTAGTATTATTATATTATATTATATTATTATTTTTATATTATTATTATAGTATTATCAATTAAAAATTATAATTATTAATTAATTAATAACAATATTGTATTATATTATTTTAGGTTCAGAAAATAAAATGAAACATCATCTCCGAGGATATTTGGCAGGCTTATCAGTACTTTTGCATCAACTAGAGAAACCTGAGGTACTTGCATGTTTACATAAATGTAAAGAAAGTCTAGAAGTTCCTGCAATGGAGTTGTTGGAACCTGGAATGGAACTGCTAACTAACAGTGGTAAGTTCCATTAATTACATCCTTTAATACTAGTAAATCAATAAAAAAAATATTTAATATTATTTTTTTATATAATTTTTTTAGAGTTAACTGAATTATCAATTGAGGGCGATAACAAGACAAATTTGGAAGTCTTGGTAAAGAAAATTGGTTATTCTAACAGTCGTGACTATCCAACTCCTGGTAGACGTAATCTTCACTTAACTACATCTCTTATGTAAGTTGAAATTTGTTTTTATTCTTTGTTTTGTATTAATTTATAATTTTTTTTATTAAAGTTGTGATGGTGGTCGTGAAGTGAAGATGCCTCCAGCTGAAAGTTTTATAATGGTTCATCGACCTCAACAACCTAATATTATAATTAACGGTACTAATACAGTACCTAGGGAATACCATGAATTTAGACAAGGCGTACAAGTTTTCCCTGATCTTGCCATTAGTATTGAACCGGAAAGTTATGATTATGAATCTAAAAACCGTAAGTGTTTAGGTACTATATGTTTTATTTTTGAAATTATTTGTAATGTTGTACTTTTGTTTTATAGCTGAATTGACAAATGTATTAGAGCGTCGCATTGATTCCTGTATAATTTCTGTTTATCCTTCATTGAATCCTGATCATGAGACATTAACCATCCCTGCTGATATGTTGGCTAAATTCGGAATTTCAGCTAAAGTTTCTAAGGATGGAGTAGCTTTCAACAATGCTGATATTGTATTCCATTATCAAGAAGCTCTACGTGATGTACATTACACGAACTTCAAGCCTGCATACTACTTAAATCGTCAATTCAAATTGGTGTGTTCAGAAATGAATGGAAGGTTTTTGAGCAATGAATACATACAAACTGTGAGTTAAATTGTTAAAACATTTTTTATGGTCCACATATTATTTATTATTTTTTATCTTTCATTAAATAAATTATAATTAATATTTTTTTTTTCAGTTGACTGTAGTCCATCCTAAATCTCCAACCATCGCTAACACTACTACTACAACAGTTCCGACAACTGCTCTGCCTGCTGCTTCATTAGTAGAAGAAAATGATGCTGAACCAAAACCAGCTCATGCTCAAGTAGTTCAACATTCTGTAGAATCAAAACAAGCACAAACCATTTTTGGAAATTACTTGGAGGGATCTATTGATGAACGTGCACAAGCTATTGTCACTGGCGGTGGACATGCTGTTACAATTATTATTGTAGTGTGTGTTGGATTTTTAGTTTTAATGATTACATTAGGAATTGTACGTATTAAAGCTGCCCACCAAAAAGCATCTCAAGATGAAGTCCAGGACACAGAAATGGCTTGGGACGACTCAGCTCTTAATATAACCATAAATCCTATGGAGGTAAACTTCAACTATTACCATCTACCGATTACATTGATATCATATTATATTTTTTATTACTTTTAGCAATTGGAGTGTGATGGCAGTGGACCAGCAGGTGGTGCATTATCAGCTGGCAAACACAGGCATGCTGAAAATGATGACGATTCTTCTGATGACAATATGAGTTATGATTATGACGATAGCTCAGATGATGGTGGTGGCAACGAAGAAGATGATGGTTTACACAGAGGCTGTGCACCTCGTTTAGAATGGGATCATTCTACCATGTCTATCTAGGTCATGTCTTACCAAAAAATCATGCACACTTATTTGACTTGCAGCACCTGACCTTTTATAGGTTACATGGTGATTCTATTTTTTAATACTAAACAAAATCACTCTTTTTTTGCATATCTTTCGAAAACGCTTGACTAACGCGCTTTAGAATATTTGAAATTCATTTTTTAGACATACAAATTTTAAATAAATTAAAGAGTGGGGCGTTGTTGGGAGTCAATCAGACTAACTTATTTTGCTGTCCTTAAGTTCAAATAACTTACACTATTTGTTTGCACTGATATAAATTTATATATTATAATATACATGTTTAAAATAATATGTAACATTATAATCTTGACACTGTTCGCGCAACTATATATTTTATTCTTATGTTTTTTTTATTAATTTTAACTTGTTTTATAATATTTTTTTTCAGACATATCCTAAATTGTATTATTATTTTAACTAGCATTATCCCCACTCTTTCTTTAATTTAGTGTTCATACATAAAATGTATACATATATATAGAACAATTTTTTTTTTAAAAAAAAAATGGAGAAGACTGTAAATAATGTAAAAAGAAAAGAAAAAAAAATTAAAAGGCTAATATTTGCATTTTTAATGTGCCATTCGATCAATCAATACTATATGTTTAGTTTTATAGTTTTGAAAGCTTCAACAAATCACAACCATTAAAAAAAATGTTCTCTTTACTCCATAATTCATTCCAACGCACTTGCTTGTCGTCTTCTCAATACCTGAGCAGCCAACTTCTTGCCTATGTTCGTGTTTCCATTTATATATTTGATACCGTCCAAATAGGTTTCCTTGTGAATTTTTATTTTTTAAAGAACTGTGTTTTTCAGTTTAGTATTATTGGTTGTGCAATAAAGTACTTAAATATATTATAATAACTACAACTTAAATGATGAAACTACTGTGCACCTTGTTACTTTGTCAGTGATATTTTTTTTCTATCATCATATTATGTGACACAAATATAAACTTGGTGAATATTTATAAATTTTCTTACTATGGATAAATATCATCTAATCTTATACTAGTTATAAAAGTGAACAAATTAATACATATTATATTATGATTTATATTGTTACATAATATTATATACATTTTATGTTTATTCTAATTTTTATTCAAAATAATAACCAATAAATTAATAACTACGAAATACATAACGAAAAATAAATTATCATTACCTTTAAATACATATTTAAAATCTAAAGATTATAATAAATGAATTAAAAGTATATAAGATTATTTTTATGTAAATTTAGAGTAAATTGTAAGATTATACACATACATTTTAAAAGTATTAATTATAACATCTTGCTTTGGTATATCATAAGTATATATTAACTAATTAGGGTGTAGGTAGTGATTGGTGGTATAATAATAATTATTATCTTTAATGATTTTATTTTATAGTAAATGTATTATTATTTTTATCTTTTGTAACTAATGATTATTAGTACAGTTATAATTTATATTGATTTCTTCCTAATTAAAAAAAAAAAACAAAAATGTGCAATAATTTGTTAAACATATTTTCAGTATTGTGTGTATTCTTTAGAAATTGCAATGTAACATTTTTTTTCTGCTAATATAAATAAATCACCTACACCTGTTATGATATTATATGTGTATTTATTTTTTACCTGTCAATACTTTACTGATCACTTTAATAATTACTGGTGCAGATAAAGAAATATAAAATATATGGTAGTAGTGGCAGAGGGAGGCTACATTTTTTTCAGAAAAAATAGAGTTATAATTTTGTTAATTATTAGATTATAAAATCAAATAATGATATTTATAATTTTATTTACATTTTAAATTTTTTGGTTTTTAAAATATATGGATTATTACATACCTAACTAAATACATAATATATATATACATTGGTATAAAATTACCAAGGTTTTACCAGGAGTTTTGCCTAATTTATAGTGATGCTTGACAGTCTAGTAGGTATATTGTTTCTCATGTATTATTAATTATTATTTATTTTTATAGAAACATCAAATGTCAAAAATACATTAGTACTTTTTTTTCAAAGATATTTTCAGTAGGTATAAATGTATAATTTTTGATATTTAAATGAAAATGTTATTATTAATTCAAAACATTTGAACTTTTTTTTTTATCTCTTGGTATTCTGAAAATACTGTTGAAAGGTGAACACACTTAAAATCGTGAGTTACTTACAGATTTCATGAATTATTTTAAGAATATTAATTTGACATTTTCAACAATCAATTTAATGCTATCAAAACATTCAAGTATAAACTGTAAAACAATCAGTGCATAAAATATACATTTTTATTAAATTTATACTTATTATCTTTTCATCTAAGTAAATCTCACTATAGACTTATCTATACCTAGTAGTTTTTATGAAAACGTTATTATGAATAAAATAATCAATAATCATTTTGTGTATTTATACAGATGAATGACCATTCCTTATAAGGAAGTAATTATAATTACTTTATTCTTCAATGATAAGAATATATTATTATGTATATAAAAATGTTAAAACTATGCACTGCATTGTATTAATTACGTTCTTAATGATTTATTATGGTTATTTATTATACTTATTACATTTTGTGTAGTTAATTATATTAATTATCAATATTATTATTAATTGTATTACAGTAGATCCTAGACAGTCCGGACCCCCGATAATTCGGTGAACGCGGTAATCCGGACGGCTTAAGTCCATTTGTTCGTAAATACATTTTGAAATTTGTTCGGAAAAATTCAGAAAAATATTACTGTCTAGGACTCTAGGTACCTACTATACTTAAGTTTTATCATTATAAACATTTTTTTTTGTAATTCATAATGTTAAAGTTATTTATTATTTTTGTAATTTAAAGTGCATTAATTATTAAGATGGCGAAATTAAAAATAAAAATCTTAGTCATTTGAGTAATCTTGAAAATTTTTCCTGTATTCTGGTTTGAATTCGTCCGAACTATGGAGTACCTATCTACTGTAGTATGATTTGTTAGTATAGAAGGTTTATAAGTACATAAAACTATAAATCAAATAATGTTAAAATATATTATTATTTATTTACTATCACAATTTATTAGACTAACAATTATACCTACCTACTATTAAAAATATGGCTAACAACTTTACGGAATAAGCTTAGCGAATTTTACAAACTAGGCAGAAATTGTTCTGATAGGTGGCCGGTAATTAGGTCACATTTTATCCTAATCAGCTTCGTATAAAATATTTGTTTGTCTTCTAGTACCCAGAGATTGGGCCATAAATTAAATCTATATTTTTAAAGTGTATCCGGAGATGGGGCCATAAATGTATAAAAAATGTATAACACAAAAATATAAGGGTATATTATAATGTTTATTAACTAATTATTTTCTAATATACAAAAATTCAAATTATTTTTTTAAATAATCCCATACACATTTCACAAATTCTAATTTTAATATAAATTGCTGATTGAATTCCCAATAAAACATTGAAAAAAATTAGAAATGAAATGTATATAATATATAATGACGTATTATATTAAATACTATTTTATTAAAATTTAATGGTGGCCCAATTACCAGGTATCCAGATCTACCTATTATAAATATTAAATAGTAATGGCTCAATTATCATAAACTTTTTTTAAATAGGTTTAATAATTATTGTGGCTCATTTACCGGATGCCCGTTCTGACAAACACATTGAATTCAGCAATGCTCATTATTCGACGACGTTTAAAATTATTAAATTAATAATAAAAAAATTATCAGTTATAAAATATGTTTTATTCTGAAATTTTTATTACTTTTATAATACGGTATATTATTTGATATTATTTACTTAAGCTACATATCCTAATACGTAGGAGAGATAACAAGTAAAACTTTTTTTTAGTTCTTTTTTTATGTTGTAACTTCTTTTTAAGCCAAATTAAACAAGGTTCCGTATGATACATTTTTCTAATAGCTGTAAAAATATTTTTTTAGCATTTAAAGTTTTAATTCTGATAAACATTTTATAAAATTACATATTATATTATTCACTATTTAGTATTTGCCTACGTTATATGTAGGTATATAAATGGAATATCACTCTATTGCCAAACATATTGTATCCGGGGACCATATTTTATCCCCTACAACCGAAATTTTTCATAGCTTAAAAATAAATGGTTTTGCATATCACTCATGTAAAAAAATAAAATAAGAATAAATAAAATACGTGTTTGTCTATTTGCGTAGGTAATTATATGTACCTACCTATACGATTCAATTTTTAAAATATTTAGTCCAATTTTCAACAATCTATGCGTTATTCCATCAAATTATCCGCACTATTCTGCAATTCGTATTGACTTCAAAAGCTTGTAATATTATAAATTTAATTTGATGATTTACCAACTACCATAATTTGATCCTTGTATAGTTGTATCCATGTATATTTTGAAAGACCATGAGTGTAAATGTATAACACTTTGTTACATGACAGTAAACCATCTGTTTTTTATGCCTAAACATTGAGTAGGTAATCTAAAATCTTGTATTAGATTCTTAGTGGAGTAATGAGAGTATTGGTTTTAGAGTTTTACAAATATGTTTTATTTTGTGTTAGTCTTTGAATCAGAAAAAGTAGGTACCTACTTTCATTTTAAATGTTGAGTAGGTATGGTTTCTGGTATAATATAATTCTGGTGCTTTGGAGTAAGAAATTTCAGTAGGTATATATTATTATTATATATTTTCAAAATATTAAGGCTTATATTAATTTATTGTAAGCTATTTAATTTTATTAGGAATTTATCTTGTATTTATTCCGTTCTACAATAGGTACTTGGATTACCTGTATAAGTTAATATTAATAATGTATAATATTAACATAAATATATTTTATTATAATGAATGCAATAGTTATGTCAAAAATAAGTTAATTTTATCGTAATATAACTAATAGAAAAATAAACTAATAATAGTAGTATAATTTATACTACTGTATAAAATATAAATTTTGATTATTCTTTGAAATAGAAGTTGAACAGCATCTGTGTCAGGGCCGGATAAAGGTTTTTACCGCCCATTGGCTGATATCCTCACACCATAAAAAAATTTGCTATTTCGTTACAACCGTTAAAATTTGCCACCTTTTAATATTTTTCATCCTAGGATTTAGCCTAAACAGCCTAAGTGTTAAAAAAGCCCTGGTTTGTGTATAAACTACAATATCGTTTTTTGAATACAATTTATTAAATTATTATTAATTGATCAAAAATCCACCACAATGATTTATTCAATGACGAGGTGAACTTGACATTTACTAGCCTATAGATACGGTAGAGTGACTCCTCTAGTTTTATATTTGGTAGTATATAGGGTCATAGTTCATAAATTCATAATACTCAATAATTGTTTAAAATTTCAACTGCTTAGAAATATTATAAAACATTTTTCTTAAACATCTTAATTTTTAATATTAATACATTATCAAATAAAAATATCGTGTAACTACCTATTACCTATCATCTATAATTTTTAATGTATAATTTTTCATATCTGTTTAAAGTTAACCTAATAAATAAAATGTCAATTAGCAAAAATTAACTTACCCTTATTTGATTGCCTCAGGTTTGGCTTGCCAGGTATTCGATGAATGCAGGAATAAGAGATATTTGTAATATTAATCAAAGACACAAGTAATATTATATTAAGGATATTAAGACACCACTTTTATTATTTAGAATACAAAAATATTATTTGGTAATGTAGTTGTACTATTTAGCCCTTGACGTACGACCGCTTCCAAAAGCGCACACAGGGAGAGTGTCGCTGTGTCCAAGTGCCCGATGGTCGACGGGTATCGTTCGAGCTGTTGGGATTGTTTATTTTAGATAAAAACAAAGACATAACAATATATGCCCACAGATGTCCATAATCATATAAACATCCGTGCGACTGTATGGTGTATGTTTTAAGGATTATGATGATGCCACTCTTTTTAGTATTACTTAGTTATGAGAAGTGGCTTTATCATTACACAATGTAGCGCATAAATATAATTATATTGACTGTCGAGTCGCCACTTTCATGCACATCAATCCCATTATAATATATACACATTTCTGGGTTATTTTTATAATTTTACAACAGCTGACAACTAAGTCACAAAAATTAACATTTAACAATTAAGTTCGTAAAAAAAAAAATGTTGTTTTCAGTTGTTGAGTTGTACAGGCCGTGACACCCGCTCGAGTCGGGGCGCCACAGCATAGATCGACTATAAGCTCAGGTAGCCTAGTCCTAAATCCGGACCTGTATAATATTTATACCTCGATTCATTAAGTAATTCGACTAAGTTGGGCAATCTGCCCATGGTGGTTAGATATAGCACTTACAATATATTTTTGAACTTAGTTTAAATTATCCTAAATCATTCTGGTACCTCTGAAACGACATGTAATCGTCAAAATTAATCGAATTTGAGTCTGTATAATAGCTACAAATATACGGACATTCAGTTACAGATAGGATAAGTACCGGTCTACCGAGTTTTAGAACTTTTACGAACTCAACAATCGTTAAAATTGGCTAGAACAATTAAGTTTAAATTGTTTAATACCTACCTAGTATATTATATACTGTGCCAGTACTTAATCTTCCAAAATAAAGTCTAACCCACCGAATTAAACTCGGCAAGTCGTTCTGTCCACGCCCAGCATAGTCATTGCCGTTTACAATATCGTATAAACAATCATAAATATTATATATTTACTAGGTGGTTCAGCACTTCTGCCCTTGCTCGCTTTACCACCTCGGCATGACAAGGGCAAGACCTTTTCAACTTTTTCCAACCTTTTAATCTTGAAATTTAACATTAATTGTTATATTATATAATCGTAAAATATTTAAAAATATATCTATGCGGAGGGTATAACATCATATTATGTACAAAACGTTTTTAAATAATACAGATTAGAGTCTTAACCAGTTTTTAAGGTATATAAACAAGTCGATCTAGTTACAGCCGAGTACCTGCAGAGATTACGAGGTCCTCCGGTCGCAGTGGGAACCATATTATTATCAAAAATGTATTATGAGTAGAATTGGTCGCCAATTTGAATTGTGTGGCTGCGGGAGGGTTGCAACCTCACCTGCTGTTTGTCCGCGGCGGCGCATCGAATCTCCTTTGCCCCTACTGATACGGCCGTACTATTACCTACTACTACTACTACAGTGGTTGTGGTGACGGTGCGCGCCGCAACGTACAACGTCGTCGTCGTCGTCTCGGCACTCGGCACTCTCGCGCGTGATACCGTACCGGTCC
The DNA here is from genome assembly GCA_009835225.1 of Aphis craccivora. Classification (NCBI taxonomy): domain Eukaryota; kingdom Metazoa; phylum Arthropoda; class Insecta; order Hemiptera; family Aphididae; genus Aphis; species Aphis craccivora. The sequence goes on from VUJU01001151.1 coordinate 22,951, forward strand.
TTCAGTCAGTCGACAGTTGCGTCTCATAGTCGACGGTTGTCTCTGCACTTGTTCGTATTTCCCATTCGATCACATTTACCGGTCTCTGAGTGGCTCCGTACCGTAACAATCGTCATACGTTCCATACCGCAATCGTTTTCCACAAACAGTAAAGCGTGATCGTGATCGTAATTCAACATTTACGCGATCTAAAAATTTATCGTCGTCCGATAACCACTGTACACCGTGTTCGTACGAGAAACACTTGATCTACATCATGCAGGAGCGTTTGACCACGACTTGTCTGCTGAAGGAGGCACCCGCCAACGAGGTAAGCATAATATTATACGATAATATTTTTAATAAAGTAATCACTGCTGCTAGATATACGATTCGGTTAAATAATAAAAATATATCCATCAAAATCAAACGCACAAGTCATGTTTTTAACTTTTGCATTCGCACGCAAAACGTCGAGTCCGCTTTTGTATCCCCTTAAAAAATTTCTGTTACGAAGCATAATTTAGTGTTCAATGTTAATTTAAAACTATTATTGAATTGTTTGATATGTATTATTTTTTTTTATTTTTTTGTAGAAATGTTATTACTTTTTAACTTTTAAGTATAAATTTAACTATACTTTATGGCATTTTCTTTTTAATTAGGTATGTGAAAAAACCTTAATCCTATAGAAAAAAAAATATTTTAAAATATTAATAGCAGTTTTTATCTACATTAAAGACAAAAAAAAATAATTGTTTTTTTTTTAAACGAAATGAGATAATTCTTTGAAATACGTTCCAAAGTAATTAATTTGCTTGCTCGGTGTTTTTGTTAGGTACCTATATAGAAAGTATTGACATGTTGTTTTTAGAAAATAATAACCATTTATACGTAATGTCTATTTTATTTTCACGCATTTTTACTTATTTTTTATCTATGTTAATACCTAATTATTATAAGCTTACGAAAACAGTTTCTGAGTATTTAATTTGACACATTCAATTAATAAAAATATGTGTCTTTATTATAAAAACATAAAAAGTACAAATAAATTATATTAAAATATTGAATTAAATTCCGACAATAAATATATAATGACGGTGGGAACCGAGATAGGTCAACCCGTGAAAATTTTCTCATTGTTCCGTTTGTACCTTTTACAAACTACCATATAGACGCACACAAACTTTAAATATAATAGTTTAAAGCTCCTTGCTAACCAACATAAAATATAACAATCACTAATAAAGTAACAAATTTAAACCTTTTTAGTCATATTTAAGTCTGTTTAAGCATTTTTCTAAAAAAAACCCTAATATGGGAATTCGATACATTGATTATTAGGCCACTGAATATATTATAATTATGCGTGTAAAAAGTTTAATCATAATCCATAAAAAATATAACATAAGTAAAGATACCTACGTATTAATTTGTTAAATTTGTTAAATAATAGTGCATTTGAACTTGACATTTTATTAAAAAGCGATATACTATGATATATTATGTAGCGATATAATATGTATATTATAATAGGTTAGACCTTTCGGCACCATGGTATGCATAAAAAACTACAGGGTTCTTAGGTATACTTTAAAACGACCTGTATCTACGTATGCCTATGCACAAAGCTCTTTCTTAAAGTAGGTCGACTTAACTTGATTTTTGACCATATAATTACACTTTACCACTGCAGTGTTTCAGGGAAGTTAGTGCTTTACAGCCACTTCGAAACTTTCCGTTTGATATTCCAAAATTAACTCAAAACTTTCGCTATGCTATAAGTGCCACATAGCTTTATAATATATGGTAGGTACCTAATAAGATCGACCTTTACGCGCATTATAATAAATGCGTTAAATTACGAACAACAAATAACTTTACAAAATCATCGATAACACTGGATCGTTGTTTTTGAGATGCAGTAATTATATTAACACTTTGCTTACTACAACAACTGTATATTTTTGTATTGTTATTAATGTTATTATATTATACTTGTGGCCTGTGGGCACATAATGTTCATCGCAGCCGTGTTGTCCGAATAAAACAGCGCGTCGTGTTTGTATTGTATAACTATACACTATAGTTCGGCGATGACAATATATTGAAAAGGTGTATTCACGTGCGAGAGGGTACATATTATATTATATTACATTGGTGCGTATGAATTTAGCAGATTTATCTATAATTCTAGCTACAAGCTGTATTTGATATAAGAAACCCTTTCCCAGGCAAATTGTGTATACCTATATGAAAAGTAACCCTTTTCGCCTTCGTATTATTCGCAAACTGCACAATAATATAACGCACCCGCTCATTCTTTTCCTGAGACGAATCCACGTGAACACTTTTATTTGTTATTTACCAGCCTATATATATTATATTATATTTTATTATTCTTGATCGAACACAGGCGACGATGTATTATTGGTATATTTCCGTTTGGCGTTTGTATGATTACCTATTATAAATTTATAAATACCTACGCGAAATGTGGTTCTTAAAAATCAACTGAATCTTCGTGAAAGGATTGCACGGACTAAAAAAAATACAATAGATAACTCAATTTTAACTTTTTGTGGTGTTCGTCGAAACTTGCCACTATTAAATTTTTTTATTTCTCTCGGTGCGTTCATCCGCAGTTAAAATGGCAGATGGCGAAACGGCCATGTGGGGTGATGTATGTAGGCTTATTAGTTATTATTATTAATAATAATATAATGTACACTTATAACAGACACGTTTTTTATTCTATGTTTTCAAGCTACGAATATACTCACCAACCAGCTGTGCTTGTTCTCTCCATTAGAAATTTGACATGGTCGAAAAATAAAACAAGTATAAACGCAGATGCCTAACAACATGATAAATGAAAAATAAAATAAATCGAACTATTTAGTTTTTATGTGTATTTTACATTTGTATTTTTTAACTGATTATACTTAAATACAATACATATTGTAGTATAGTATAATCAAAATAATTTTAAAATCATACGATTCGGTATCTGTGAGTAATAATTACTTATCTATATTCTATAAATGAGGTCTTAAAAGTTAAAACTATCACTATCGTGTTCGTGTCTCTCTACTACTGCAGAATTACAATATACGTACTTATTATATGTATAAGTTATCTAATATATTAATATTTATAAATAAACAGTTATATAATTATATTTGCGAACACGTATTAATACCTATGTTCTTATTACGCCTCAATACGTTTGTGTGATGATATTATGTGTCGTAGTCGTATGTAATGTATATTATGTCTGCGTTTAATTTACGATGTATATACATAGAGTATTAGAGTGGGTATATAGACACAGCACCGTATATGATACGATATGTAAATATGTTAATCATTAAAATTATAACACGATTCGGGATTTGTGTCGTGTACATGAAATAGTCGTAAACCGGTAGAGCTTTAATGATAATAATAAATTTACACACGCGTATATGGTGTCTCGTAAAACGTGATGCATGAGCCTGTTGTCCATCAGTCAAACACTCGACCACGTCCACCACCACAGTTATCGTTCGTTTAGATTACTATTTACTATACGCTCGAAAAATTGAACAGAATACCTTTTAACGAGATCGAGCCATTTTGAGGTGTGTGAAATAAAAACTTAAGTTTGGAGTGAAGAAAAAAATAACTGAATATTTATTGTAGCGATTATGATATAGGTACACGGATTATGGGAGTCATAATATATTATGATTGTCGTCGCCGTAAAACTAAATAATTATTATAATTATGGATCTCCTCTACACATATAAACATTATATCCACCACCGGCAGACAAAAATGATAATTATTCGCTACCTTAAAAAATAAATACCTACATCGTGTAGCGGGAGAGGCCTGGCTATGAATTTTGGTTTCGGCCGTAATTATACACATATTATAATATTATACAATGGCGCCGGGTAATTGACTGGAGTAGGTATAGATTGAAGATTGGTGAACAATAAATCACTGTTTATTATTCATAATTCATAATAATATTAAAATTTAAAATATACTTATTATTGGTGTGTTTATCGTTTATGGTGTTGTTAGTTTTGAATTCATGCTTGATACGTCTCTGCGAGATAATATGACTGTATAGTTAAACATTTTAAATGTTTAGTCTAAAACATTTTTTTCTCACTGCACACAACAAAAATAATAAATAGCATTAATAATAATATTAATTATATCATACTTATGGAATTTGGCCATCTCGACGAGTCTCCTGGTGTTTTAGGTAAAATAGCCTCGTTGGCTCAACATAATACCCTTATATATCGGTTGGTTATAGTAATTATATCGGCTTTACTAGTTTTCGATGTTTTCGTCAGGATATACAAACATAGGAAACTCATTAAAAAAAGGTTAGGTATAATAATATGCATCACTCTTACATACACTTGTATAACCAGTGCGATGTTGTTTATAATCTGTGTAAGTACCGAATGTAATAAAATAATGGACTAAACTAGCTATCATATACCTACGATATAATGTCGCTAACTATTTTTCTCCGTAGTTTTTATAGGGATGCGAATGAAAACCGTCTAGTGCTTATCGTTGTCAGCTGCACATTATATTATAATATACCTACATTAATATAAACTATGTATTATTTTACTTTATAAATTATAATATTTTACTGTCGATGGTTTAAACACGTTATCCTTTTCGGTTATTAGCATTATTATTACTATATTACAGGTATATTATAATCGATAACCCCCATTTACGGTCTCTGCTGATATGTGGTTCACGTTAATCCTTTAATCTTCTCATACTTATATTATTCATTCGTATATATCGTAGGTACATAAATATTTTGATCATAATATATTGATACAAATGTTTTTTTTTTGTTTATAGCTGATGGCTGTTCAAGAAGAATCAGGATCCGCCTTGCCTGTTGATATTTTCCGTAAGTTACCCGTCATTGTAATTTGTGATTTTTTTATTAGGTATTAGAAATATTGTATAACGACATAATAATTTTATATCGTATTCGAGTAGACATCATGACTCATTATTTAATAAAATATTTAACCATGTTAACATGTTACGTACATTAATATAACGTATTTAATATTTATAAAAAACTAATATCAAGGTTAATTCAATTTTACAGAAGTGGCAGAACTCGTAGCCGGTTACATGGATTGTATGGAAGAGGCACTCAGATACCTGCAAGAGGTCGAGGAGTATCCCGAAGAACACCCCGCGGTCCAAGGGCTCCGCAGCCACCTGGACCGATCCAGGCAGAAGCTTATGGACCAAGCGCTTATGTTGCAGGCTTGAGGCTTGCAAAATCATATTATTATGATCTACATATTATAACAAACGTTTAATATCATTATGGATTACCTACTGTAAGATTATATGTGTACGGTTGTATTTCCGCGAAGGGGACAACCGCGTTTGTCGTTACCACAACCGTATGTATTATTATTATTAACTATATTTATAGTATTATTTTTTTCTCTTTCGTTTTCACATGGCTGTGTTATACAGAGCTGTGGGGCACTGTTTCTGCTCTCGCTGAACGAAATTGCTATTAAAAAAAACCAATCATACTTAAATCCTGTTTAAATATGTTTTGTTTGTGTATATATATGTAGTATGTACCTACTTTAGAACCGGCACTTGTTTATATTATGACGTATTGTTTAATATTTTATTATTTATATATTATAAGGTACATTATTATACTATATGCCCATGACGACGTACTTAATACCTATATAATAATATAATCGCAGTGGACTACGTCTCGAGGGCGCGCGCGCGTGTGTCCGTTTTTGTTATTTGACCGCATAGGAATAATATAAAGGGAGAAAGAAATCTAGTTTTTTGTTTTACATTTTTTCCAAGAATTAATTACCATCGCAAGTATATAGATGCTTTTCAACCCAAAGACAACATAGTGCAGGGTGACCCCGTCAGGCATAATACCATATTTTTTTCGTCTGATTGATTTATTGTTTATATAATATATTATATATATCATGTATCCTCTCGTCGTGGTCGTCCGGTGGCTATTTTATAATCGTTTCGGTAATTATTATAATAAACATGGACGTATTCTCGTTCAATTTATCTTTTTTTTTTGTTCGGTCGCGAAAAAAATTGAGTTTTTTAAACAAATAGTCCTACGACAACCCAATAATAGCGTCCGTCCACTTCTACGACCAGACCACACCTATACTTATACGAGTACAGCGACTACGTGTTATTATTAATATGAAATATTATATTGTGGGGGGCCCAGATAAACGTCATAAAACGATTTATACGATATTTACGGCACACGTGTAATTAATTTCGATTAATTGCGCCGCAGGGAGTCGCGCGCGCGCAATAAACTCGTTCCCAACAGTTTTTTTTTATCTTTTATAATTTTTTATTTGTGGTAAGACTTAACTTTAATTCGTAACACGCGAGGAACGAAGAAAATGTCGTTATTATTATTTTTTTTTATATATATATTTTCGTTCATGCGCTTCACCTTATATGTACCTATATTTATAATATAAAATATATTATAATTTCTGTAAAAGTATTCGGTTAGATATTCGCACTCTTGTAACGAGTTATCCGTGTCCTTATTATTAATTTCATCTTTTACAATGTATTTTCTTTTTTATGTTTACTATTTTTATTATTTTTATTATTATTATGTCACTCGATTTTAAGAAAGGTGTATTTTTGTTACATACTTCATTATTTTGTAATATAATAGCATTATTGTTATCGAAAATGTTTGACAGACTTATTTATTTAGCTTGTTTTATAACCTAATCTATTTCTGTTAAATGTACCTATGTGCCAGTACTCCAGGTAAGTATAATGCATCGTCATAACTCATAATACACTATTGTTTTTTAAAAGTATAAATATTATATTTGAAATAAAGTTATGAATTTGATGACCTTTAAGATAAATGGCTCTTAATCATTTGTGTGGGCTATCGTATCGTCATCAACGTCGACGCCGTCGTAAACACGCGTAGGTGTATTAAAAAAAAATAATATTTAAAGGGGATTGCTGCAGTATATCGATTACATCGATTGCGCGCCTAATGAGAAATGGACCCCAATTAAAACGAGTTCAACTGGTTTAGTTTTGTTTTATTTTTGCAAGTCACAGACGACGCCACCTCCGTCGTTAAATCGACAAGCCCTTTCGTTTTTATTAATCGTCACAATGTACAAGGTAGTATCTTAAATAATAATAATATGATGTATATAAATACTTTTAAGTAAATAACAATACTAAAAAGTATAGGAGACGGCGGTGGCACCGACGAGGGGCCGATAACCATATCATATTATGATAATCGAAAAACAGGTCATTAGCTAGCACTTTTTTCAACTCCTTGGACTTATACCCTAACTCTTAAGTGTATTATATAATCACCTATAGGCTACGATATACTAATAAATCGTATAAGAAAATAACATACTATGTATAATATTAATTAGTTGAACAAACAAATAATAAACTGTGTTTATGTTAGGTTTTCTTAATAATTATATCGTAATTGGATATAGGCGGCCGTGGTGGATGCCGCCATGGTCTGCGTTTTTTATTGTTAGAACGTACACACTTGAAAGGGCTAAAAATCGAAAGATAAACGATAAGGTGAAAAAAGCCGATAATGAATGGACGTCTGGATGACCTGGCGTTTTATGGCGACGACGCGACGTTAACATTAACAACCAGTGAGTCACCATACAAACTCCTGATAACAAAACGAATTTCTTTTAAATTAAAAAAGCAAATGCTAGTAGGTCGTTTTAGTCGTTTATATGTATACTTATACAGTTATACGCTATAGATTAACTGTTTTTATTGTACAATATTTGTTCATTTGTCTTAAGAAGCAAACAATTTTATTTATTCACAAATATATTCACCTAGGTGCACGGGAGATATAATAAAAATAATCGTCTGTTTTCGCATTATATTATTATTAATATTAATATAATATTATTCAGCTGCTGACGCCGTACCGACCTTAGACACGGAGTTGAGGGATTGGTTGCGAATGTTGCGATAAAGAATGAGGATGATATTATAATAGTATCATCCGAGTAAACAAATACTGAAGAAAAAAAGTAAATGAAAAAAACGTATAAATACGTACATAATGTAGGTATATGATTAAACATCCTATCCATGTTTTTGATATATAGCTATTATAAATACAAGTTTTCGTTTATGCACATTTCGTCTGTGAGTATAAGAGTAAAAAAAAAAAATATATTTCAATTTTGTTTTTTTTTTCAAGGACCAAGCAGTACTCACTACGCTGGATTGTTATTATTAGTTTTTTTCATAGGTGGTACATATTTTAAGACTCACTTGGGGAAAAAAAAAATGAAGTGTAGCTGTACAGGCACCTAAAACATGGGCTATAATAACACTCGGTATGGCAATCTGTATGCGTAAAGTTTTTATTTATTTTTTATCATCATACGGATCGTGCTAAGTAATGCGTCAGTCGACAGTTTAATATTATTATTCCGTATTAGTGGGATGTGTAGACGTGTAGTTAAAGTTTGATGAAATATTATACAACAATTGAATCGTTAGATCATTTTTATTACTTGCGCTTTTATAACATTATGACGCACACTTAAAGCGTATTATACATGCCCATCTCTGGTCCTTCAAAACACACGCGTTGTTCGTTTCCCGAGGATTAAGTACCGAGCAGTGTTCGGATAGACGAGAGGATAAACGCCTATTATGCTTACAGGTTCTTTCATTTCTCGTAATGGAACAACTTTACTTTTAAACTTGGACGGGTCAATATATTCTGTCTCTCTAGACAAATAAAATCTTTAGACACTGCTTTCTTAGTGTTTTATTAACTAATTAAAAATGTTAAATTTTTATAATTGTGTTTAACACTATTTTAAATAAAGTTAAAAAAAACTTCACACGCAGCGCAACGGCTGTATTATATCAAATATATAATTCATCACATTTTTCTTTCTCCCCTTCACTCAAAGAAGAAACCTTCCGGCCTAAGCAGCTGCTCATTTTGCTACCGTGTTGGGTTGGTCTGCTTGTACATGTCCCTACTATAGTTGCGACGGGATTGGTGAGTAATAATGAATTTAAACACACCAGGAGATGTATTTTGGAGTTTTAAGATTTTTAAAAGAAGAAATATTCAAATTTTTACTAAAGATTTTGTATTTTTGTCATAAATATTATTATAGATTAGCATTTACAATAAATACTAAATGAAAATATTTAATTATTATATATCTATTGGTTAATGAAGGATAAAAAATATATATATATATATATAAAATTAAAACATCCCTCATCTTTAAGACGAAAAAAAGTATTGATACTATTTTGATTACAGTATTATTCTTATGTCTATAGAAATAGCTATACGTCTGAGCTAAGCTGTAACTCCAATTTTGGTCAAAGTTTAAGTGTTTGTTTTGCAAAATAAAAGCAGTAAAATCTAATTTCAGAAAGTAAAATAGATAAATGATATAATACTATACCTATATTAAGTTAATAGTAGTATTATAGGTAACGATATCACTGAATAAATGATAATATAATTTACTCGGTAATAATATCAAATTATTTGAGTATTATAATATAAATCGTTTTATGTGTGTCTGTATAAGATATGAAATAACTTGTTTTTCCGTTAATAATATAAGTTATGAACCATAATGGTACAATATTATTTATTTATTGACGTTTGACGAATAATTAGTATTATCAGTTATCACTGAAAAAACAATATTTTCCTTTCAAATCTGATAAAAATATAATATGTTTTTATTTATGTAGATAGTTCTTCTTTATAATTTAAAAAATATAATAATATATTACCATACATTATTTTACTGATTTCAAACATACGTTAATATGATATATTAAAATACTTAATGAATAATAATAATAAATTAGATTGGTAGTTATTTAGGTGCTGTTTATTATTATTTATTAATGCATACCTATTATCTATAGATATAATAAGCTTTAAGCATAGTAGATATTATTTACACTAAGTATTTTCAACCCTAGTAAGTTATACTTCTTATGTTCTATAAAATATTATTTGTTGTTTTTTTTTTTAACTATGAAAAACATACTATTTAAATTAATTTAATTTGTCTTAACATATTACTATACAATGGATTAAGCTCTTTTCTCCTTAAAATATGAGTCTTGATAATAAAATACTTAGATTCGATTGTCGCTTTACTTGCAGGATTCAATAACTTACAATTTTAAGGCAATTGATCAAATCCCAAACTACCCAGTACACATGTTACTCGCCCACTAGTCCAATACAAAATATTTCCTCGATACTACCTTTTATTTCATTTAAAGTTGATTCACGATCAAAACCGTGTTATTAATCGAATATTCTTCATACATTCGCTGATAACTATTAAACCCTACATACAAATCTCAAACGGGCTTGCCTAGAGATTTGCAAATTTAATCTTTCGTGTGGCACTTGTGGCACTACTAGTGATTTTTCAGATTGGATTTTTTTGTGATGTCAATATGTAATCAAAAATGTTTATTTAATTTTTTTAGTTTAGGCATAGATTTATAGATTATCCATTATCCATTTTTAATAATAATAATAATAAAAAATAAGAGAATATCAGAAGAAGTTTTATAATAGCTATATTAAAATGGATTTTCCTTTTTCCTTTTCTGATTATTATTATTTAACAAAGTATTCAATTAACCACATTAAAAGTAAAAAAAAGTTCAAGTACATTAAAAAAACAATTAAGATAAGAGCATTTTGAAAATAATTAATTAAATATATGTAAGTGCTAGATTAAAATATATAACATCTATATTATATTTTAAGCACAGCCATTATATCCTTTCTGTATAATGAACAGTGTTTAATAACACTGTTAAAACTAAACGTTTGGATTTTTCTTTTATATTTAAATTTATCAACATTAAAAAAAAAAAATCATGTTTTTAAAAATTTACTGCACGAAAAAGGTGAAACTCATTTGTAATAATGATGTTATTGAATTGTAACACTTCTTAATTATTACAAATGTATATACTTGGTTTAAAAATATGGCTTTTAAGCATATTTAGAAATTTCCAATACCAACATTTGAATAAATGTATTGTATAATGAGTTAAAATAAGGGAATAATTATATTTAATAATGAACCCATTAAAAAGTAATTAATGGAAAATTATAGAATATTAGATGATATTGTTAAGATAAATACGTATATTTAGTTTTAGTAGCTTAATTTAAAGGAAGCACGAATGCTTGATGAATCATCATATTGTACATGTATGCAAATCACGAGTCGAGATATGTGAAAAAATACCATTTTATCTCTGGTAAAAATAAAGAATAGAGTTGGCGTTGTTTGTTATAATTTACAATAATTCAAAATTGAAAAGTGAATATACTATATAATACAATTTATATTATATTATTGTACAAACGCGTATCGTGTGACATAGTGTTCCTTTTTGTACGAGCTTTTCGGAAAAACTCGTTTTTCAAACGCAATTTAGTGAATGAAATGTTATTTTGAAAAGAGAGTCAACATAAAAATACAGATTATATAAATACAATGGTTTTTTTTTTAAATTAATTTACGAATGGATTCAATTTGACATTTTGTTATTGTTTTTTTTTTGTTTTTGTTTTAGAGGAGGGGTGTATTTTTCTAGATTTTCTAATTTTAGTAGAATCCTAAAGTGTACTTAAATGTTTTCGCGTATATAATATAAGCTTAAAAATATACGGTTTATGCTATACACTATAATATATACTGTATAAAATGATATACATTTTTTTAAATACAGTTAAATTGTATAATACGTATAGTATGCATAAACTAAATACTAGTTATATTTAATTGTCTTTGCGATCAATTCGCTGGGTAGTGGGTACCACGCTTATTAGTTATTTTACAGGTAACATTAACGTATAATAATGAAGCACATTTTACGGGCTATAATAATCTATATAATTTATTTAGGGATATTAAAAAAATATTAAATTATGTACCTATTAACAAATTTAAGAATTGACTATCATAAATTTTTAAAAAAAATGTATTTTGTCGAATAGGGTTCGATTTGGTCTGCTTTTAAAGTGTACCTGGAATTTTTGGTATATGTAATATGTATATCTAGTTAAGTCAACTTTGTAGAGAGGATATAGCATGGAATTGTACTATAGAATCCACGAGTCAGTTTTATCGTATAAAATGATTTCATCTAGGGTACTATTGGGAAAACATGTTTTTAAAATCGTGTTGTAACCTTGCAAATATATCAGAAATTTGGACCCACTATAGTAGAGTTTTTTTGGTTGAATTATGTATTAAACTGAACGTGACCGTTAGCTATGTAATATACATTATTAAAAACAATCGTTTTCAGTATAGCCAGACTGAAATTGTTTGGAAATTTTCAAACAATTTAGAATTCAAAAACATGTAAACATATTTTTAAAATTTAGTTGGTAACAATAGAACCTGGTTGTATGGATTTGCATCTATGTCACATCGTCTATGCAATACAATTAAAATATTAAAAAGTGTTATAAACATAGGTATACCTACCTACTGAAGTATAACTTTCGACAAAGGTACACAATTCGTAACTTCAAAATCGTTATAACTTAAAAACTAATGATTTTCGTTAGATTTATCTCGAATCATTTTAAAAACGTTGAAATGCGTTCGTTTCAAAAAAAAAAAAAAAAAATTGTAAGAATGAAAATACTGAGAAACTATAGATTTATTCACTACAATTTATTTTTTCCCATCTACAGTTTTTGAAGTATTTTATAGTTAGTGAGGTACTGAGGTTGAAATTAAGTTGTTCATGTCATATAATAAAATGGTGGTTTTTTCTAGCGGAAAATTCTTCGTGCGTTTTGCGCAGGCCGTGGATATATAGACAAATATTTACTTGGAATGTCGCAAATACCTACAAATAAATATCTACAACGTAACAATGACTGTTAGGTTATGGAAACTATTTAAAATAAAATAACAAATATAATGTAGGCGTACATTATTGTTTGTTATTTGACATTTGCATAACCGAATGACAGTAAAAATGTTAATAAATCACACAACTTGTTATGTTGATGTTGACGTCTGCAGTACAACACAGGAATTATAAAAAGTTGGTATAGTTATATAAATTAAGTTTCAAAACAATATTTCACGAACAAGGCGGCATAAAAGCGCTAAAAAAAAATTAGAGACAGATTGATGAAACTTATTAAGGTTGTTTTTATGTCACGTATTAATTTTTTTGTTAAACAATAACTTTTTTTTTTTTTAATCGCTCTAATTAAAATGGTATCGTCTGTTAAGTTTTTTTGAAATATACTTATAGGTGCAACATCCTATGTACAATATTATTTTCGTTTTAAAACGTTCGCGATAATATTATGTATAGACTATATATAGGTAGTACCTACTTATACCTAATAATAATCGGCCGTTTCCATCGAAGAAGATAGTGTTATACGCACATAATAGTATAATATGGTACGTTCGGACCGTATATACAACACGAATAACCTCCAAAATATATATTTTACACAAAATAATAAATCTACTAGACGACGTAGGTTTATAATATATATATATATATTATATAGTATTGCATGTTTGAAAAGTGTAATTTTCTACATATTTAGAACTGTGTTCGTTTAAAATCGCAGGCACGTAAACAACTATTACTACGCATTTCGAGTAAAATAATTTGAAAACTTTTAATGGATATTAATTTTTAAAGGAAACAAAGCTCCTTTTCCGAGTTTCATTATCCTAATTGAACCAAACACGCGGTACCTATAACGTGCACACACACACACACACACACAATTACACTCACACACTATAAGGTGGTAGGTCCTTTTATACAACCTTTATAAGGCATACCTATGTACTTTAACCTATATAATATATTGTTATAAAGAGTACTCACTGACTCACGAGATAATCCCATTGAAAGTTGTTTATAATAAATTATTTCAAATATTTTAAACCGTATAATATAGGCACATATTACATTGTTACGGTTTGTGTTTATCGCGTATTAAACGCGTTTTTACAATGTTATAATTACGCGAGTATTAAATTATTATAAAAGCGTAAATTTAACAGTACAATAATGAAACGAACATAACTTTAAATGTATACAAACATTTAATTTTCCTTTTCTGTGTAACTATAAGTTTATAGATACAATAATTATCTAAACAATCGGTGTATTTTATGTACCTACCCATTATTTTTTTTTTAAATCCCATTTATAAATTTATCGTTTGTTTATCACGTCTCGTCAGCAAGTTCACGATGTATAGCTATTATAAAGATTTACGATTTATTCGCGTTTGGGTGTTGCCAACATTGGTATTTTTTTTTTAATTAAGCAATAAATTAAAAGCGTGTAAAAAATAGATTAAACTAGAAAACACGAGGATTATATCCATCCTGGTTTTGACTTTTGCGTGTGCTATCATAGGAAAGATTCACTCAAAACTCTTACTATATTCTAATTATTATTTAAATCGATGAACATTGTTTCGTACTGTATACAAAGTAGGTAGTTTATCAACATTTTATTTATGCTTGCAATGGATTTTTTTTTTCTGGAACTGGAAGCAGGTGCTTGTATTATACGTTTATAACCATGTACTTTAATATTCTTTTAAAAAGTTGAATTTTCTTTAGGTTAATAGGTAAAATAAACTAAATTAAATGTATAGCCAAAATGAGACTTATTTTTATCATTTCGTGATTGCATAGCATTTAATTTCAATATATGTTTAAACGATTTTCAACTTTTTTCTTTTAAACGTATTAACGTTTTTTTGTAATTAATGCTTACAATATTGTACACAGGGTACACATAAAGTAGATTATGTATCTATTTTAGTATAAAAAAAAAAAAAAAAACGATTTCCGCATCACTTATGATTTTTTTTTTTACCAGTTAATTATAAATATATAATTTAACAATTATGAAAAATAAGTAATAAATGTGTATAGTTGGCTGTATGTATATACAATATATAAGTTAAGTAGAAAACGACACATCTTGACACAAGCATGAAGTTAGAGTAACTGTAGAAACGTGTCAACATGAAACTTTGTAAAAGAGTATTTTAGTTTTTAATTTACTGAAATTTAATTTCGACGGACGATATGATGGTGTTGGCGGTGGGTGTTAGGATGATAATTTGAAAAATAAAATAAGATCATGTTAATATGTCGTGTATTAATTAATATTATCACAATAAGCCTAAAAAACAGTGCAAAATACTGTGCATGGCCTGTGTATTTATCCTCCATCCGTAATATTATCTAAAAATTTATCAACCTCCGCCTAATTAAAAATTTTAGATTAAAAATATTATGATTATTTGAAAAAAAAAATACTAAAGTAACTGAGCTTTTATCAAATTTGTTCTCATATATTATGCTAGACACTACATATTAGATTATAATCATTACAGCGCGTAATCTAATAAGTATAATATTTACCTAGTAGGATTTTATATGACATGGTGTTAACTTGTAGATTGTGCTTACGCATTTACTTTGTTATACGATAATCTAATATATTAGTATATGTTTTATATTTTTGTTCACTCTTTTTGCATCACAGTAATAATATTATTTATTGTGTAATAACCATATTATGGAGGAATAAATTTGTTGAAATTTTACTAAAAAAAAAAAAAAAAAATACAAGAATGACAAGTTTTTTGCATTAAATTGTTAAAGCTTTAAACTAGTAATTGTAACACAGTCAAGGTCCACAACACGTGTCAGAAGTGTCCTATAAAATTGGACAGTATCCATTTAATATTAACGTATTAATTACGACATATATTATGTATCGTTATTTAAGTACTGCGATCGATAATCAATGTGAAATTTGGTAAAGTTTAATGATATTATAGCGTACGGATAGAACCTGTCGATTATTTTATTACAATATAGGTTGGAACGCTAAGACCAGCTCTATATTTGGTGGAACGGCATATAAATCGTAATAATAGTAGATTAAATTATTATAAAATAACACGGTTATGAATATTTATGAAATGCGTTTAAATAAAATTAATTTTCGACTTAATTATTCCGTACATTGTCGCACGTCTTGAAAATGTACATTTTTTTTTTTTAATCTCATCACTGCGAGTTTATAGCCATAATTATTACCCTGTAATCATAACAACGACGAAATCCAATTTGTTTGTCGTCTCGGATATACATATATATATATTCTGCTTTTCACGACCGTGTCGTGGTTTTTAACGCGTTTTCCGACGGGAAGGAATTTAATTACAACGCCGTATTATAATAAATTAAAATATTCTCGGAAAAGATACTAAAATCACTAAAAAGACACTCTATACAAAATGATTATATTTACTCTCGTGTTATTTAAAATGTATAGTAATTATGATAATTATGAATTAACTAATATAATTAAAATCTGTAATAATTCCACTAGAATTAGTACGGTCTTTATTTTATTTATGTCTTGACAGGCGTTATACATTTCATAACAATCGAAATTGTCTTTTAATCAAAAAGAATACGTTAAGTCGTTAAAACTTCTTATGGGATTCATATCAACGATAAACACATTTTCACTCTGGCTACTCGGAGAAAAATGCAAAGCTCCCGGCTTGCATAATCGGCACGGCTTAAGCCAAGTATAGCATTACTCTTAGCAAGATTTCAAAATAATATATATTTACACGAAAATCTAAATTACACATTTTTAAACCGTATCAATAAATATTAATTCAATATAGTAAACAACACGAGAAGATTTATAATAAGCTTTAATTTAAGCTATAATATATTATGTGGCATCCGTTAAGCCTGAAAATCTCAGCGTTTCAGTTAAATGCCTACAATAGCAGTGCTGCCGTTGCGTAATCCGGGTCTGTATCAAAGGTTGTTTCATCAAACATCTGGATCTTAACCAAATCCAGAAAAATAAATCTTAATAAGCCCTCTCGGAGAATACACGAGTGACATTTTATGTATTTATAGAAACTCAATAGGCGGTTATACGTTATTGCTGATTCTCCCCTTCGTGGTTAACGGTTCATATAATATAACACTGTTTGCAGGCATCCCCAATAGGTAGAAAAAGGCACCAGCACTGTAACACACTATATACTTACATTCGTTGCTGTTAACGTCACTTCGGAGCACAAATAACACAAATCGATGGACTTTTCAGTATAGGCGCAAATAGGGAGTTACATTGGAGGGGGCTTAAGTCCTTTAATATATTCAACAAAAATTCCCCACACCCCCTCACCATCAAATAATTTTTTTTTTTTATTAGCTTCTCGTATAAAATTATTAATTATTAATAACTAGATAATAGGTAATTACAGTATTAAATTTATTTATTAAAAAATGTATACTAGCCATATTGTACACTTTTACAGTCATAGGGAGCAAGCAGTCGAAAACAACATTTGATTATTAATAGATACATTCAATTTTAAAATAAGAGTAAATATTGGGAGGGGGGGGCGCTTAGCCCTCTCAAACCCCATCCTATTTGCGCCTATGCCTTTTCAGCCTTATCGAATTCACAAAATTGGCCGGATTCGAACGTATATTCGGCGGAAGAGGCCGCATTTTTATCTAGGCTCTATGCACGTCATCTTTGAACATGACATACTATTGCCGGCAATAGAGCATTGTTTGCGTACAATGTACCTAACTATAAGCTTGTTCGTAACACGTCGAATGTGTATTTTCACCGTCTTGAACGACAAAACTACAATAATATTATTTTGCTCTAACCAAACTCGCGTGAACGAAAATCGTGTAAAAATTGTTACCAGTCGAATAATATTATCATGCGCGTTTGGTCGAAAAAATATTGCAAAACTAATTAATATTATGACGATGGGACGATGCGTAACAACCTCCCAATAACTATTAGTATTTTAAAACTCATTTTGTCTACACGAAATGTCAACGTCACGACACATTATTTATTATACGTTAAAAATGTCGTGAGATCTATATCACCATCATCATACATCACCTTCGCACGAATCCATCGGTGATCCATCGCGTTTTGACGTAGCTACGACAATAAGGACTCGCCATCGCTAACAGTGTCAACGACGTTCGTAAAATAAAATACCGCGGACGAGGGGGGGGGGAGACCTGCCCTTGAGAATTTTGCCCGTTCGTGCCACTGGTTGCTGCTGACCCAACCATAATAAAATACGGCATCGCTTAAGCGATTATTAAGTTGCATATAGTATAACGTCACGTGTATATGAAATATTATGTTATATACTTTGTGCAACGTAACTTATGTGTGTAAACAAACTTTGTAAATCACACCCAATGGCCACCGTTGCCCAGCGAGTGTCGGGGTTTTCTCGCATACAGGGAATAATAATAGTTATAGTTGCCTATCGCGATGAGATGGCCCCGTAATATCCGAACAAAATGATTTTCTTGGACCGTTGTCGAGAGTTTTAAACAGACACCTCATTTTTGTTTTAAAACTTTTCTGATTACATTATATATGGGCACAACACTGTTACACTGACTTTTCACCCTAGATACGAAGTTTCAAAAACGAAGAATGTTATTGTTGTATAATATGATGTATTCAAACTTGATCTCATATAATAATACATACACAAACGGTCGTATTTCAGTACGAAGTGTGTGTCAGATAACAACTGTATTATGTAATAAAATAATAACGAAATTAAGAATTACTTAAAAAAAAAAACCTCTTTCCGATTCAAAACTACCTACTACATAACATTGTACACGATAATTAACCACGACGTGCGCACACAATATTATCGCGTGTTGGTATATAATAATATAATGTTTTCGTTTAATTAAGTTTGGAAAAACGGGTCCAGCGTGTGTGTAATACGCCAAAGTAAGACCGTACACGTATTTTTATATGATATAGACTCGTCAGTTCACCACTACGCGTGTGTATACAACTGCGTAGAGGGTTTTTTTTTTTGTAATTACGCTATATATTTTTGTTATCAAATTAATGGACAGTATTATATTGTTATTACGGTCGTCGTAAATATAATATTATAATAACAACGTTACGACGTTATAAGTAAAGGGGTGGGTATGGTCGTATACAGGATATATAATATCTCTCTTAATAAAACGTTTATTGTATTATTACATATTCAGGCGTATTAAAACTAATTACGACGTCTAGAGAATCGTAACGCGACTCGGTCGGGTATGATATTATTATTATTATTATTACTATTATAATGATCGGTATATATTATATTTCTGTTTGAATGATTAAAAAGAATGCGTGCGTATAAAAGTTTCTTAAAAATACTATACGATATGGCTCAAGTATAAAACTCGTTGAGTGGTTTTCATACTAATCTAAAAAGAAATTAAAATTTATATATATACGAAAAAAAGGAAAACGTTTTCGAGATTTTACGTTTTGTGTAGGTACGTGACATGCGCGTTTATGTTTCTGGAAATCCTGGATGGATTTTATATCGTCTAGTACAAAATACTATGGAGAGAAAAATAATTTCCGCAAGAACGTTTCGTATGAGAAAGTATGTGCAGAGAATTTTTGATAATATAATATATCGTGTGCTACCAATTTTTTTATTAAATGTATTAAATAATCTACTACACCTTACCTGTGACAAGTCAAGATGACTAAATTGACTAGACGTTAAACAAAATCAATTCAAAAATAAAATAGTAAAAAAAAAAATTGTTTTTTATTTGAAAAAAAAATAATTTTCAATGTTTAACTGCACTTGGATACTCTTATTTGTCTTATTACGCAAGAGCCAAATGGTATTCAAATCTTAAAAGGATCGAATAATAAGGTTTTTATTTGTGTTATAAAACTTTAAACTATCAGTCAGAAGCGATATTTTTATCGGTATCTGATTTAAACTTTATAATTTGGAAAACAAGAATTGTTGATGACTGAGTAGGGTTTTTATATTTTCTCGACCCTCGTGTAACCTTGCAGATATTATGTACATTATACGAATTTATGATACATAATTAATCAATTATAACGAAAACGGGTACCTACAAACTACACTATTTAATACGGTCAGTGGTTATCACTAAGAAAAAAGTTTTCTGTTTAACATAAAATCTCGCATTGGTTTCACGTTTGCTTTGTGCGAGTAAACTGTAAACTAATCGATTCCAATATTACGACCAGTCAGTACAAGACTAGCTATGGCGACGTGATCGTTTTATAAATTACGGGTACAGTCGCAGATAGAGTGAAAAATATAAGTTCGTTTTCGTATCAATGTGTGTCCGTACAAAACGTATTAAATAATAAATATTCTAACAAGGTACTGCCAATTTTGATTGGCAACGTAGAAAACTTTTTACATTGCCCGGGCCGTTCTATAATTGACCAGTCTACTCCTCGGGTAATGTAAACTTTATTTATTATTATTATTTTTTTTTATTTAAAACTTATTAGTCATTAATTATTATCACACTTAATTATATTTTTTCAAAATCCAATTTCATACACTTTAAAATGGCGCTCTTTTATTTTTAAATAAAAAACTAAAATAGATATCACTAGAATATTATTTACTTAAAAATAGATTTCGAGAAACCTAAATATTGTCAAGTGTCAAATTTCGTTGCGGATAATTAAATGGCGTATTATACTGGAACCCACGACGCGAATTACACGAAAATAACCACTAGCACGCGTGTAAATGATTTCGTATTCAATGCGAAACGATAAGTTATTTTTTTTCAACCGATCCCGCCAGATGTGGGAAATGTCTTTATTTCTGTATGTTATTGGTAAAGGAAACCCTGTATTTTGTAAACCGAGCAAAAAAAAAAAAAAAAATACTTTCAGAATAATAATAATAAAAAGGTTCAATAATGCTCATATTATTATTATCGTTACACCGCGGAGTAGTAACGTATATAATATATTATATCTACGGAGTTTTTGACCGAAACGAAATTTTAGGTGTACGTGAGCGAGCAATAATAAAAAAAACGGTAACCGTTATATATCAGTCCGTGTGAAAGAATATAATAATATTACGTATTCTGAACCTGCAAGATTGTTATGTTTTAAAGAAAAATGTTATACAATATTACTTTAGTATATTATATAGAATGTGCAGTAAAACAGTAAAATGAATTACTATTAAACTAAAGATAAAAAAAAAATTAAATATGATTTAAGATTACTTAACAGTAATACAACTGTTTTTGTGATACCATTATTGATAAATTGTATTATTAGCAAAGTTATGAATAATTATAATATTATGTTATTATGTGGGCATTCACGTCATGTTGGTGTTTTACATTTCGTCGAACGAATTAAGTATGATAATTAATATATTTTGTCACACATACATTACTATAAAATAAAAGTATGTTTGGACATTTATTTTTAAATCCTAATGATTTAAATTGGATTCTTAATATCATTTCATTTTTCAAATTTTTAATGATATTTTAACTCAAGAAATAATAATATTATTAAATACGTTTTACTACAGCTTGATCGTTACCTATTGAATTGTAAAAATACAATTTAAAAAGGTGGGCAAGTGGACACCGCTGTGTTGTACAGTTTGTAGGTGTCGAGTGGGTTACTGTAATGAATATTATGTTAAATTTTAATTCGATAATATATCATTGTATACAACACAACGATTTTGAGCGGAGACGGTCGATTACCTGACCTATAGATATTAATATAAATTTATGATATGTTTTTAATATTGCGATCAAAGCAATTTATTTTACTATTAGTAATACAGTAGATTGAATTAATTTATTTGATAAAAATATTGCATTTATTACAGTAATTATTAGATTTAATAATTTTATTAGGTATTAAATACCTATATATATTATAGATACATTTTATTTCATATGAAATGTACCTACCTGATAAATATTTTTTTTTTTATGAAAATAATGTCTTCGGTTTGTTTTTTTAAGTAGTTTTTGCTCATTGTCCAAGTACAAAGATACATTATAATATATCTATTTGGCAAGATACGTGTAATAAAAGCAGAGTACCTATCACGGTCTTTTGGTTTTATGCTTTCTGTCAATTTTAAAGTGCGAAATTTCTTATAGTCGTCAAATTCACAATGTATTGGTATTAGTTTTATTTTTATTTTTAGCTGCCTATAATTATATGTTTATTGTATACAAAATAGTATATCGTATTTGATGTTTTGATGTAGACAATATAATATACTTAAGTATATTATCATTTATCAGTGTATTTAACTATGTGTGTCTATTTTAGTTTTTAAAAATACATAATATTCTATTTATTTATTAATACCAAATGTACGAGGTATTGTAGGTACTTTACAATGCTGAAATTATTGATGGTATATTATTATGATATAGTTAAGGTCAAAATAAGACATATTTTATCTCGCCATAGATATAATTTTATATTATTAATGTATTTTATTGATATCGAGACATTGACAGAGACGATAAAATAACTAATATCAATGTTTCAGAATTTAACGGTTTAATACAACAAAGTAAAACTCTACAATGTACACTCACTAATCATACAAATAAATCTTTAAGTGTAACGATAAATCAATAGGTATTTGTTTTGTTTTTTATCTTAACGACTATGAGTGTCTTAGCCAAAAATGTTTTGGAAATATTGTATAACAGTGTTTCACACTCACTTTGGAAATAACAAAAATGGTATTGCTACAATTCAATTCAATTTATATTTTATATTCGTTCGTAGATTTAATGATAAACAAGTCGGGAAGTCTTGGTAGATATATATAATAGCGTAGAAAGTTTATTAAAACATGGCAAAAGACAAAAAGTTAACATAGAATTTTTTTTTTAAGACTCGTGACAATGGTCGTTATAGTTACACTGTATTTAATTTTATTGTTATATCAAGTTGTATAATATGTAAGTTATAAAATTAAATAGTGATACGTAATAATTATAATCCTCGTGTTTCCATAATTATAATAATTTTAATATAAGTTAAACGTTTTGTTGTAAAGCAATAATATGTTTTGCTTTATTTCATTTCACTTGAGTTGCCTTAACATTTTTAAATTTAAAAATGTCTACAATTATTATCAATGTTTATGTTCAAAATTTGAACTTTTCATTTAAAATAATTGCCTGTTAATGTATTATTAGAATTTGTGTGGTTTTCAAATTGCCTAAACGGCTAAATCGCATTCAAACTTGGTTTTTGATAGTTGGAATTTGGAAATATTTAGATGTTACAGATTTAGAAACACAAGTGATAATCTATGAGCATAAGGTGTTATAATTTCCATAAAAAATTATTTGTTACATATTTTTATTATTTTATGGTAATGTTTACGATTTAGTATAATTTGGTGGGGGTTGGGGTGTTATACGAAATGATGACAGTAGATAAATTAATACCGACAGTCAAAATATTGAAAAGTACGAAATATCTATACTTATCGATCGTCGTTGTAATCTCTTTAAATCAATTTGTAAATAATAATTATTTTTTTAATGAAAAAAAAAAAACTTAAGTATTGTTAAAAAAGTTATAAATTTAGAATTATGTTTTCTTGATTGAAAGAATACATGTTTTTAATTAAATAATTTCATAATGTGTAACAATAAATTAAAATAATAATTCATATATTATAATAGTTAGTAAAATATATCTAATAACTTAAATAATAATAATTTTAATTGTACCGTGACGTTTAAAAAAGAAAATATGATATATACATACATTTAATTTTAATTATTTAAATAATTAACCACGAAAAATTATTCACAATACATTTTAATTTATCGACATTCACTTTAATAATTACAAACTTTATTTTGTCGATGTTTTAACAATCCGCATGTCTATCTGTCGATATTTTGGTAGTTTTCGATAATTTGATTGTCAGTGTTTCAACCGACATTTCGTTATCGTTTGTGATGACTAAAATTTCATGAATCGAGTATAATATAAAATATGGATGGATTTGACGTTTGTTGATTTGTTCAGTGTTTCAACCAAAAGTTCCTTCAAAATTATTTTAGTAGATTTCAAAGATAGAGTACCTATAGTACATTTAAAAATAAAAAATAAATATTTATATTTCAATTTTAGTTTTCATATTTAAAAATATGCATAACCAAGCAAAATGCTGTATTTACTTTGTGTTAAAGTTTAAATAATAAACATGTCGGAGAAAAGCATTCTAGACCACGTACCTAATCGAGAGTTATACAAAACAATTTACTACAAGACAAAGACTAATACATAATATACAACCTACATAATGGAGGTACTAACATAATATTATTATAGCCGAGAAAAATTGTTCCCTTAGAACCAAATCGCGTGACTGCACTGTGAAGCAACTCCTAAAAAAGATTATATTATAAAAATAATACATCGTTCCTTGGAACCACGAGTCCTGCAACCTCGAGAAAAATATTAATAATTAATAATTGGTAGTCTGTGTAAATTAGAGCGTAGGTATATACGCATCGAAAAGTGAATATTTTCACCTGCATGTCTTGTGCACCGAGTCGGTTTATGCATTTAGTGAGTTGGGTTGATATCAGTACAAAGTTAAAATACTTGACCGACATACTAATTTGTCCCAAGACCACCACCGCCGCCGATGGACTCCTTCGACTTGATAATAATAATAATTGATCGTCTGTTGTCCACGTGCAACGTTCAACGTATGCGGTAGGTGGACCGGTCGTTGCAGCCGCAGCCAAAATTTAATGGACTAACCCGTCGCCGGCGACGTCGACGTTAATATTATTATTGACGTATTAATTACTTACTACGCTCGTGATTGTTGTTGTTACCTGGTGGGCAATAATGGTAACAAAACAAGGGTCGGTCGACGATGGCGACTATACAAAAATCGTTTGCTAGCTTAGTTCTATGTTTCTATACAATTATAATACGCAAAAAAAATATAATACGAATACATACTAATTATTAATACTTATTTTTCGATTATTGTAAAACTATAATCGGTTTATGTTACGGTTTATGGTCTACTTTTAAATATTACCGCTTTATGAAACAAAAATAAAACCGAAATAAAACTGCTTTTACAGCTAGCATATCGTCTAATATTATAATATAAAACATCATTATTATTTGTAACAGATTAATTTTAAATCAAAAAAATACAACATTTATAATGTAATGCTAATTGTTAAGTTACAGAGCTGAAACTGAGTAGCTTTTTATTGGCTGGGGTGTAATCGTAATTTATGAATTACTGTTAAAATATCAATTTTAAATTACACCGTTGAACCATAATATGTGCAATATGTCAGTAGATTAAAATGATTAAATAATAATAATATACTGTACATTTAATATCAAATCGATAGTTGATCAGGGACAAATTAGAAATGATATTGAGTTGTGGTGCGTGGTATCCTCTCATCCACGACTATTTCCACTATAGATACATACCTAGGAACTTTATTGTTTTTTTTCTTTTGTGTGAACAATTTTTAAAATCCAATATAAAAAACAGGAGCATTAATAAGCTCTCAATATAATATCAAATTAATTTTGAACATATTACGTTGTGAAATATCTAACTCAAATAGACAAATAAAAGAAATATCTTTTAATATATCCCTAGCCAACACAAATAGAATTCAACTACAAACAATATTATAAACTACTATTTTATTAAACAATTGAGCACACTAATTATAAAAATATCTATATCAATACATCTAAAATCGAATATGGGATTGAAATAGTAATTATTCCATCCAATAATTCTCAATCAACACAAAGTATGAATAATAAACAGCATACGCATTTCCGAATTGTTATAAGCAATACATTTTGCAATAAAATACATAAAACAGCATAATCAACAACTATATAATTACATTATCATTAAAAACTTATTAAACTCCAATTAAAAGTTTATTTAATTATGAAAACAAAAGCAGTGTAAAATTAAAAATAATAATAACAGCAGCGAATAACTATAAAATGTATATCACTATTACCTGAATACCGGCGATCAGTGATACTGAAGGGAATGATAAAGTGGACCAACATGCAAAAGAGAGAAAAGACAA
Organism: Aphis craccivora; assembly: GCA_009835225.1. Lineage (NCBI taxonomy): Eukaryota > Metazoa > Arthropoda > Insecta > Hemiptera > Aphididae > Aphis > Aphis craccivora. The sequence goes on from VUJU01001151.1 coordinate 49,134, forward strand.
ATAATGAACAAATAAAGAAGAGAAATTCAAAACACTGTATTTAAGAAAATATTCTTAAGTTTATTTTTATTAAAATTAAAACGAAATGGTCAAAAAATGGAGAATAAATGAAAAGTAATAAACAGACAATTTGAGATAATCTTAAAACGATTAAAAATGGAAAATAATTGATACACACAATGGTTATCTCTTATTAGAAAATAAGATCTAACTAAAAATAATCAATCTGCGGAGCTTAATTAGCTGACAAACACTCTTTTGTCGAATCCAGACTAACAGAGTCTGCCTAAGTACGATAAAAAAATACTTCCACAAATGTTTAGGATAAAACTAATCAGCCAAAAAATAAGACAAAATGCTAAAATGTATAAAAAAAAATAATATTACAAATTATTTATAATTATCATAACATCACATTATTATGAGTAAAAATAAATAAATACTATCAACCTTATAGCAAAGTTGGCAAGGCTTATTATTGTTCTATTTTTTTTTTTATAAATACGATTTTTTTTTTAACAAAACAACTAAACAATTAATTAGGTTACTATGCCAACATATTATTATTTTAGTCAAACAAAATACTTTTGTAAGTGCTGCTCAAATATTGAGTAAAATAATAAAACTGTATACGCATTTATTAGAAATACATTCATGATAATATTTTGGTCCTATTGCTTATAACTTTTATGTTTTAGTTGTATTGATGCGTCTAACATTTTGAAGAATCTGAATATTATAATAGAAAATGATAAAATAATGACTTATAAATTATAGTCTTGGAAATTAATTATAAAAACGACATTCTATTACTGACTATTTTTTCCAATTTTTTATTATTGCATAAAATAAACACACTTTTTCTTCACACAATATTTGTCAATAACAAATATATATTATGACATATTATGTATTTATATATATTCTTAATAGTTTTCAGTTTGAATATTTGATATATATGGTTATAAAAGGTCTGAAGTTCAATTGTTCAATAAGTGGGTAAAAATAAACTATAAATGTTTTGTTTATTAATATATAATATAAAACCTTCTTCGTTTAACTCGTTTAAGCTTATAAGCCAAGAATTTAGAGAAAACGGTTGGGTTACTGAACCCTCGATAACCCGTAATTATCTATACGAAAACTATCGACAAAATTGTAGAACTGTATTTAATTTTTTTTTCCGTTTGTCTTTCCGTTTAGGGTGGTTTTCGGGACGAAAATTATAGACCTACAAGACATCTCTATCAATGATGGTTTAAAACATAAAAGGTTTCTTTAGTGATTTTTTATTTCATCCATATACGCTCATTTATAATGGAATCATAATGCCAGGTCTCAATATATTATGTATTTTTCCCATACATAATATTGTAATATAATTTTAATAGAGTGTGTGGACCACCCCGAGTCTGGGCACGCAAAACAAACATTTTATTTATTTATTTTTTTTTTGCTACGCGATGTAATTATCCGATCGGCTATATTTTATTGGAATTATTATACAGACAATAACAATTATAATAATAAGATGCAAGAGGTCCACGACGAAGATAGTATCTGGTATAATATTATTACAATATTACATCGTAGTTAGTATAGTAACTATCATCTAATACAATTTTTATAATTTATTATGTGCTTACGCTGAAAGAACAGAACGAGTTTTAAGAAAAGTGTGTAACCAAGCATGTGTGTCGTATGCTCGTATAAGTTGGCTTTGGGCCTTTTGGAATGAAAATACGTCCAGATATTAACGATACGCTATTATTTTTACTTTTAATGTTGTGAGGCGTGTATATAAACTGTCCAACTGATATAACGATAGTGAAACGAATTAATCGTTGCCCTAAGACGGGATGATGTTTAGAAATATCTCAAGATCTCGAACGCTACCAAAAATAAAAATAAAAGTGGGCACGTTGTATATCTTTATAAACAAATATTATTAATGGTAGTTAATTGTTAAAAAAAAATATTCTCATGCTCTAAATAAAATAGTTGCAATGGATGGTTTTGGTAATTATTGCAGTGACTACATCGTAATGACTGGGTTACGATGATAATAAAAAATAATCCACTTAAATCTTTTAGAGTAATTAAAAAAAAAAAAAAAAACACTATGGTCAACCACATCGCGTGGCCCGTGAGGATAAATAGAATAATAATATGTATGTTTAATGTTTATAGTACGGTATACAGTAACGAAGGACCAAATTAAATGGTCCATAATATTACACATATAGGTCGTGTCCTAGAAGCGTCACTAAAATAATGGGTTAATAATGTATGTATGTTTTATCCCTGTCGTAAACTCAGTATTTTTTTGACATAGCATTGTGAATATTTACCACATCAATAAAATTATACATTGAATATTGATTACATTAAAATTAAACAGAATAAAATATAAATTACGAAAGTTAAACAATAACATTTAACTGTTTTTATGATTGTTATTTTACGATAATTAATGTTATGTTTATGAACAGTTTATCGTAATTGTAAAGTAACTATAACATGTATTGATTTTTAGTTGATACAGAATAAATTAGTAAAGGCAGCAAAGAGTTAATATCTATTTAATAGAATTTGTAGTTACTCGTTACATGTGTATTTATATGTATATCTATTCATAATAATTTCATCAGATAGTAGATAAGAATGTTCACACATTGATTAAAATATATATTGTAAGTATAATTAACATTTTATAGTATCAAAACAAATTAGTAATTTTAATTTAACTATTTGTTATATATTTATGCTAATTTAAATAATAATCTACCAAGTATTACTTACTTTAAAAATAAAAATACTATATAAATGTATACAGTTATTACTTATTATACTTATATTATTCAGGTATTATTAATTTTATCATAAAGAAAACAGAACCATATAAAAAAATTAAAAATTAAATTACATTATTGTGTGTACTGTTAAGTAACGTATAATTATAATGAAAGAGAAAAACAAAATATTTTTTTATAGTGTTTTGAATGCATACAGTTGTATGTATAAGTGTATTTGGAAATAAAAAAGCAATTAAGGTTGTTTTTTAATTTTAATTACTTAATAAATCATTTTTAATTTTGGTAAACAATGTTATTTATAGGTATGAGTAAACATACGAATTTATCTTGTTTCAATATATTTGTTTCAATTATATTACATTTTTAATATTTTTCAAAGTCCTTGGCCCAGTTTCTTCGTAGGTATCCGGGAAAATTTTCATGTATATTTTAATCGTTACTAAATGGTTGTTATTTATTAAACGAACCTACTGTAAATAATAAATATGTATCTATTTATTCACTCGGTGTGAATTCATGAAAAATAAATATAAATAAACATTTCAATTTATTAATTAATCTGTTAAAAATATTTATTTTAAATTATTATTGTAAGCAAATTTAATTCAATTTTATTTTTTGTTTTCGTCTTAAAAACAACCAAGATAATAAAATTAATCTCTACGATCCATTTAATTAAGTTACAAACAATGTAAGTTTCTATTAAGACGATGAAAAGTTAATTTTTAAATATGAAAATTACTACTAAATTATAATACATAGTATTATTATTTAAGTTTATTTGTTTTTCATTTTCAACTACAGTCACTTGCATGATATTTAATAAACTTTATTTAGAGGTTGCCATATGCAATATTTATTTTTCAAACCCAAGCCGATCAATATTTGCCAATTTATTTTTATATCCTGTCAGACCCAAACTCGAATGAACTATGACGTTTTTTGAGTTTATCCATTTAAAGAAAATTGCTTCTTTGACCATTCTACCATGATTATGTACACTGTAAGTATGTATTTTAAAATTGGGATAAATATTCTCATGGTTGTACATATTATAATGTATTATGTATTAGTAATGGTTCGTGAAATCACAACGTATATTTTAATAAAATGATATAATTAATTAATATAAGGTAGCGATTTTTTTTTTTTTTTTTGCTAATTCAAATACCTAGGCGTGTCAAAGTAAAAAATATTAATATGTAGTATTAATAAGCATATCATAAGTAGATTCATGAATTATATTAGAAATGATAGGTGTCTGTATTATTATTTATTACTTAATTTTTACATACGTTTAAACGTATAGTAATAATTAAAATATTATCTAAGTTAATTAACAAATAAAATCTTACAAATAATACTGTATATTTACTACGCATAATATAGATACATCGTACATGCATTTGTTCGCGTGGAAGTAGATTGAATTTATGTTCAATGTCCGATGTGTACGTTTGATCAAAAACCGATAAAAATTGTAATGAATATTTATTATTTTAAATATTAGTATTTTATCTTTCATGCACAATCCATGGTTATACTAATACGAATCCCATATTGGCAATTTTGGAAGAACAGATGTACAAATAATGAGATAAACAAAACAAAAAAAAAAAACACTTATCAATGTCCACATACATTGATTACATTATTAATATTATACAAATATACAACGATAGAAATAATACTATTCAGTGAGTGTTAAATAAACCATTAAGTATATCATATCATATTATAATGTATACCTAACCTATAGGCTACAATACAATTCTTTTTTATTTTTTGTTAAAACAAAAAAAAAAAATAATAAAGAGTAGATTATATTTAAAAGTCGTATACATCATTAATATGCTATAATTGTCTCAAATGAGTAATAAGGTCAGTGAAGTGAATAACTAATATTTATTTTGAATTAATGAGTTGGATAATGGTTTTTAGAGATACAACAGTGATTTTTTAGATTATAAAATTATCTGTCTGTTTAAATAATTATGTAAAAAATATTCTATTATTAGTCAGAGCTCAAATTATATTTAATACAGATCTATTATTCATTTAACATAATATAATAATTACATCATTCTCTATTTAAATAAAAATATGTATTTAAAAACTTTAAAGAGAAATAATTATGTTATGTTTTATTTTTATATACAATAAAATAAAATATGAATAATAGGTACATATAATTACAATATAATGTTTGATGTGTAATAAATAACTAAAAAATATCGTTAATAATTTAAAAAATGTATGTTTGTTATGACAGTTCAATTTTGACTTTCAGATTTTTAACTTATGGACATTTTCTCGCTATTATTAATCAGCACACCATAAAAATAAAAGTATTTTCGTATAGTTTTCATCCGATGTATGTAATATTAAATAAGTATACAATGGTTTGGAAAAATAAATTTTTTCTGGTAAGAAGAAATACAGCAGAGATTTATCATAACAAGTTGAAGGATATTTTTGTACATAATAGTCCAAGTTCAATCAAGTGAAATAATAGTGTGACCTTTTGTTCTTTCAAACAAAAATAAGTAATAACCAAAAAAATCAACACAAACATTTAATATAAGTATACGATTTATAAAAAATGTGCTATATAGAACAAATTCGCCCGTTTTTATATATTCTTTTACGTCTCATTGATTTATTACATGGAATGTGTGATTGTGAATACATAAAATATAATAATATATTTATATATTAGGTAGGTATATAGACTTATGGTCGATAAGGCTATTATTTTTTTTTTTTTTTAATTCGTAAAATTTGTTTTTCTATTTTCCTATTACCTTTTTTAAATAATGCATTTTAATAGAATTATGTGTTACATGGATTATTTAATATTTTAAATTTTAAATAGATTTATATTGTATGCACGAGTGCATACAATATAAAAATGATAGAAATTTCATTTCATACCAATATAGGCTTATAAATAAAATAATTATCTATTCATGCGTTTAAAGTAATCAAATGGTCCCAAATAAGTATAATAGTATATATTATTTAAAATGAATTATAATATTTTAACAGCTTTTTTTTATTTATAATTTTGTACAAGCTTTGAATTAAAAAGTATTTAAATAAATTGAGTTCTTACGAATAGGTATTGCGCACACGGTACATTGTTCATCTATTGTTTCACTTCAATTAAAAATTTATAAACAATATACATTCTGTATAAATATAGTATTAGTTTACACTATTACGTTAGCAAGAAGTTGACACGTTATACTATAACTTCTCTTTAGGTATATTCATGTTAACCGTAAAGAGATGTACTTGTGTAACATAATATTACATTTGTAACAAGTTTGTCACTGTCACCGTATAGTCTGTAATCAAAATATATCATATATAGCGTATATATATTGTAGCGTTGTGACTGCGACGAGCATTAATCGTTATTGAATCATAGTTGGTTTTAAATTAAATTTTAGTAATTTTACTTACAACAATGAATGAAAAAATATACAAACAAAAACTTGGGTGGTCGCTTTGTACTGATTATTTTATATGCATTTCGTTACTGAATAGTTTATTGTTATGAATGTGTTAAATTTGAATTAAATGGTAAATCATTGTACCTATACGAAGAAGGTTTTTGATGAAAACGGCCAATCAGCCTCCATAATAATTGGAATATTTTAAAATTTATTCTAGTAAGTAAAAGGTAGTAATTAATTTTTATTACTCATATAATTATTATTATTATTTTTTTAAATATTGTTTATTAATAATATAATAATTAATAATATTAATTTACAACACCTATACATACTGTAAGTTGGATCGTGTTACCCGTATAAATAGTTTCAAATATTCTAAAAATAATGTTTTACTTAGAATATGGTAATTTTAAATTTAAATACTTGATTAAAATGTTAAGTTTGGTGTATGTATATTAATTTCGAATCTTATAATAAGAAAATCAATTTTGTTGAAAATGGTTATTAATTAATGTTAATAGTCCTGTTTTTTCGTATTTTATTTTTATTTTTCTCAAATATTTAAAAAAAAAAGTTTTTACTTTTGACACCCTTTGCTGATTGTTTTTTTTAAATAACAGCTCGATTAAATTATTCATTAATTGATACGACAAAGCATTTCCAAAGTTCAACATTAAAAGCTTCTTTACTATTTTTAATGACAAAAAAAAAAACACACACACACACAAAATTATACGCTCTGCTCAGAATCCAAAATATTTACAGAGTTATAATGTATTTAATTCAAGTTATTATTTAGTAAATATAAATAACGACGCATTAACGTGTAATATAATATCGTATATATACCTACTTAACGTATATATTATAAAATTATATGATAGTTACAATATTCTAATGGATTTTATATACCAGTGAGTATGAATGGTATAATAGATTAAGTTCCGAAGTCTAGATAATAAAGTGGGTTAAGATATCGGTACTAAAAACTTGACGGAATTCGATGTCATGGAATCTGTCGCTCGTCATCGTTTTAAATAGTTTTTCATCGAATTAATAATTTTTTCTTGTAATAACTATATTTGATAAAAATAATATTTTAAATTACGTCCAAAAAAGACAGATATAGGTGCGGCCGGAAATGCGAAAATTATATAATGATCAAGCACCGTAATTTTTAATCCTGCATATTATTATATACTTATACTGATATCACATGTACTTATATTATTATAGGATTCACTAAAATACTTTAGTCTTTAAGGACGAGGATTTATCAGAATTACAACGGCGTACGACGGTAACAATATTATTATATTTGTGTATATTTGCATTGCATAGTGTTATTATACGAATTTATACGAATTTAATATTATACATTTTTTTCGTCATAGTTTTATTGGTTTGCGAAAAGGATTAACATATTATGGTACAGTGCGCAGAGCACACCTGTTTGAACGATGAAGTCGTCATCGAACTAACCGAAAATAATAAAAATAATAGGTACTTAAATTGTATTATTTTTTTACACGCGATTGCGTAAACACATTACAATATTATATTATATATAAAGTAGATGATTAAAATCATTGAATATTGACCGGTAGTATACAGTACTATACACTATAACAGTAGCCAGTAGGTAAGTAATTATGGAAATGCTCAAATGAAATTTAAAAATTCAAAATAGTGAATTCATAAAATGCACTAAAAGTATTTTTATTTTCTATGAATTTTGAACAAATATATATTTTAAAAAAACTACATAGTTTTCGATTTGGATTTAAAATTTGAAGAAAAAAACGATTTATTTATAATTTTTAGTGGAAAATTACTATTGTCCTAATGTTCTATATTAAAATAATAATATTATACCTATTATTATCTACAAGCTGAAAGTTTTTACGTACCACTTAACGAACTTTTAAATAATCTTTTTTTATTTTACTTATAACAATATGCGTAAACCAAACACGTACGATCTTAAGAGCTCTATTTATGTCTATTCTAAGATGTGATTCCAAGCCTCTATATAGCCGCCGCAGATAGGTATTTATAAAATCGTCTAATATGAATAATATTTTATCTTTACTATAATTGTTGTAATTCTTTTTTTTATAAAAGCAAGATTTCTTCTACAAACCACATATGAACTTACTATGTACCACTAAAGGTGATAGGTACTTAGACTACTAGTCAAGAACTACTACACAAACTTGACATGGTCTTATCAACCCTTTGTGCAATGAACAAATATATTTCGAACATGTTGGAAACCAACATTAAGATAGTTTATATGATACTATAGGTTCTATACTTATGAAATCCTAGGATTTACAAAAATGAGATCATTTCATCACCGTCTAATGAAACCTAGTTTTGTATGAAAAAAATATTACCTTTAAATGTTGTATTAGATTGTATTTTATTGACTATTAAACGATAAAGAGCGTGACAATATTTATTCACTATATTCCGGTAATTCTAACAGATCTGTCTTTCAATTTCAAAGGTTTATAATTCCCAGAATGATTGGCATTCTTAATCACCATCAAAAATTCGCAAGAGTATCCGATTTAGTATTGAAATATAAACTTACTGTCTTTCTCTGTCTCCTTTAGAGTCTTACACATGCGACAATTGAAATATATTTTCATTAAAACAGTTATACATTATAAAGTTTAAAGTTAAAATATAGTCAAAGATCTTGAAAATCATGAATATTTGAAAATAATATAAACAATTATTAAATTATAAGTAGTTATAATAATTAATAATAATTTATAAAAATTAAAAAAATATATAATTAAAAAAAGACTTGATAAAATCAAGTTTAACGTAATCTATTCTAAATATTATTTTCTATTAGTAATGACATTTTAAAAATATTTAGAATATTAACCAACTATTTTAATCATAAATAAATAAACTTATTCTACATCATCATATCGGTATTGATTTATATTAGTTAATAAAAATAAAATAGTATAACGTAATATTTATGATGTATTTGTCAAAAATTAGTTTATCTAACCTAATTACTAATATAAACTATTGTAGGTACACACCTACTATTGAAACTGTGTCCATCAGCCACGTAGTGGATACTCAGAATAGTTTTATCGTATACATATATTGATTTATCGTTGAATTCAAAATAAACACATGTATTACAGTAACCTACTCATTGACGAATTGCACTCGAAACCTACTATAGAGCACATTTAATTTTCCGGATTTGTAGATACTTGAGTTTTAAGTGATACGTATTGAATCACTATTGCTATTGGGTTTAGAATTTATAAAAATCGATTGCATATAATAAATTAAATTATTATCCCACCACGATATAAAATATTATATTAAACCTCTAAAATTCAGTTACAATATGTTATTTATACACTACCGCTCTACTTAGTGTTTTGGTGTACGTAGTAGTGTAGCAATTATAATAATGTAAATATTTTGGATTTTTAAATTTATATACTTTTTTTTATTTATTTAAATATTTCGTAAAATGTTTATAATACTATATATTTTGTATACTAATTATACTATAATAATTCAGATAACAGGTATATACGTGGTTCATTCAAATTTCAAACAAATTAATTTTGATAGAGCAAAAAATCATTCATAGTAATATCTAGCTGCATTCTATTATAATACATATAGGTAAACACTAAACGTAATTTTATAAATGCATAATATTTTATTATGTTGTTTTAACATGAAAAGTCAGAGTTGATGTTTATTTAGGTAGTTTATATTTTTGTATTATATGCTGCTGAAAATATCAGCTATACCAAAATTATTTTTTATTAATTACTTAAATGCATGTTATATAATATTACAAAATCTGCGCCAGTTGTTTCGTTACGTACAGTTATATGTATAACTATATTTTTAAAACACCAAATATGCATAATACTCGTATGCATCATAGGAATTTCTTGTCGATGTATTTATAATTGAAACAATTTGATACAACAGATATTTTTTTCACTGTACGATGCTTAAAAATTGTGGACAACACTTGTTAAGAATCAATTATAACAGTGGTAAACTGGTTTTGTGGATTTCAGTTTAAATTGTCCATTTATATAAATGAACCCGATAACGATCGGAGATTTCAGTCAATAATATGGTATAATACTCGTATATTATAATATTACTGCTGACGTTTTGTCAAAAACACGACTTCAAGACAATAGAAATAAAATGTAACAAATTATAACGCACCGTTGAGGATTGCCGTCGAGTGGCAATGATTCACGTGGAAATCATTGGTTTATCAACAATATTATATTATTTTAATATTTTAAATTTTAAACACACGTCACATATTTGCACGTGTCATCGGCATCCGTGTATATGAAGGGGTGAGGACTCGAGATCTGTCACACGATTATGTAATCCGTGATCTCTGGTGCTCGATATTCATATAGGTAATAAATAGTTTATTCTACTGTAGTAGTGGAACCTCGAGAAGTCGAAAACTTTAATAAGCCGAAAATAAATACGCTCCCCTGCAAAAACCTCGATTAGAAAGAAAAACTATAGATAACTCGAACATTTTGTGTTCCGAATATATACGGATAATGTAAACATTATAGATATATAATGACGGATAATTTTAAAAACATTTGTCTATAATCAGCTTAAATACCATTGACAATAATATGTAGGTACTCTCAAATTTTAAGTTAAAGTAAAATAACAAATTATCTATCATAAAGTTGCAAGACTGTACCCGCGTTTTATTATATATATATTTTTTAATTTAAATAAACTATATAATCACATTTTTTACATAGTATAATATTATAATAATTAAAAAATTTAATACATACATGATAAAAACTTTTTAAGTCGAATTTTTTTTCTAAAACCTTTGTAACTCGAAAAACTTAGTAAGTCAAAAACCTCGATAAGTTGAAAAAATTTTTTTTCCCTTGAAATTTGATTTATCGAGGTTCCACTGTAATAACTAATAATCATTTACCTGTACCAATGGTAGCATAGGTAGGACGTAACTAACTTAGTTTGACAGAACTCATCTAATTATCGTCATCAAGTTGGGCACATATTATTTTATAAGTAATATAGGTATAATTATATCTAATATAATATTGTTGGAAAAGATAATATTATATTTTAAGTTAACAGCTAAATTATTAAATAGTTGTTCCGTTCTGACTTTTTGCAAACTAATCGTGTTGTGGGCGTATCCATAGACGTGCACGGTGCCTGTTTATACTGTTTAGTATATATTTTACATTGAAGATTATATTTTTATTATAGCCACAATGTAATTATTATTATAAATTGTAATAATATGCTAAGAGTTGTCGAATTAATATGTAAACGAGTTGAATCAAATTTCAAATTTAATTTTTTTAAATATTATTATTATCTTTTTATTAACTGCTTCAAAGATTTAATAGTCAAGAATGATAAACAATAAACGTAAAGTTTTTTTTTTTAATTTTAAATTTCGCTAATATGTTATAATAATATTATGTATTAAAAACAAAATATATGAACTAGACGATTTGAATAACGAAAACATAGTTGTAACTTGTAAACAGAAATGGATATGTATATAGGTGCATAAAGTTCAACTGTTTAAAAACTAAACATGAAAGCGAATACAATTTTTGAATCTAACAATAGAGGGTAGGTAACTTTGTAAAAATATGATTAAATTATTCTGATTTAACATAAAAATAAAATATAGAAATAGATATTTATAATTTATTAAAAATAAATGCAAATTTTATTCGAATTATTTTTTTTTTTTTGTGAAGCAACTACATAACACTATAAATATTTGACGTAAATTAAATTAAAATTGTCAATGTAGACCGTCATCCGTGGACAAAAAATTATTGTCACAGGAAAGTGCATTATTTTATTATTTATTATTGACACAATAATTATATTATCACTACAGAGACAAAAAAGAATAGATCTTGATTCAACAAATAGCACTAAAAGTATTAAAAAGCCAATCTACTGTTGATTAAATTATAGGTTTTTAATTTTGTTTTGTATTTGTCAACACTTTTGGTAAAAAGTTTGGTACACATTTTTTACACCTTTTGGTGTATAGACGGTATAATTAATCGTCGTGGTCAAAGAAATCCGTGTAATTAAATACGTGTGAGCGTAAAAAAAGAATTCTATAATCTTGCAAGATCCGTCGAAAAATCTCTTACCTGGGTAATAGTCAGTAAGGCATTTTAGACCTCAAAGTCACATTGTATAGTCGTATTTTAGTACTAATATTATTATCTTGTAGTACGCTACACTTTATCCGGTTTCCAAACGACTTGAGCCTCGGACCAAGATCGTCGGAACAGCATATTTCACCGCCGTCATAGCTGGTGGCTGGTGCACGTCAGTGTGGTTTCTTATTCGCGTATGTCGAGCGAGTAATATTCAAACGCACTCGCGGTCATATTGTTTTGTCTTTAAGCATGGTTAACAGAGACCCCTATGTGAGTGAGTGTGTGATATTACTATTTATACATGGGGCGAACACTCGCCGGGCAGGTATATTCCTTTCAGCAGCCTCGTCTGTAAGGATATTAGAAGTGCGCTTTTTCTCTCACACACGCTTCCATTGAGCACTGCATAAGAGCAGGTGTCGGCAGTGAGGGGGGGACAAATCATCCGTGTGCATGAACACACGGTCTTCTATAGAAGCAGAGGCTGGCGGCCGACAGCTGACGGTGGGAAAAAAGTAAAAGAAAAATAATAATAATAAAAGAAAAAAACGAAATCGTCTAATAGCCACCACAGTGGATCCTCCGCGTAAAGTCGGAGGGGACCGTCGCTGATACCTCGACCATTGTAGAATCGTGTAACGGTTTCTTGGCGCGACCCGCGCTCGAACGCCTCGTGGACTTCCGAAAACGGCAGCTGCACCGAAGAGCAGCCGAGAAAAACACGAGAATAAAATTAAAATGTATCTTTTCGGTACACAAACGCGCACAATATCATGTACGTAATGTGTGTGTGTCTGTATGCATATGCACACGTGTAAGCGACGTCGGTGAGAATGGCCGTGTTCGTCGTGCCGTTTCCACTTATATCGAACGGTTCCGATCGATCTGATCGATTCATTTACATCTCAATAAAGATTCCATTTATTGTCTTCTGTATTCGCCGTTTCATATATTATATTATGTACAATTAACGCTCCGAGAGTTATTGCGCACTCGTTTGTCGGCCTACATTTGCAAACGGTCCAGCAGTCAAGACGTATAATATTTTGCACCGAAACTATCTGAAACGTAACAGAATCATCAATGTACGAAGTTAACGAGCCACCTGATAGGACTGTTTGTGTACACATATATTTAAAAGCTGTTCAAATAGTAGATCACAGTTTAAGTTTTTGATTTTTAGTGTGTGGGAAAATCGAAAATGTTTGTCTTATTGTAAATCATAACTCCAAGTTAACATGAGTTTATTCATATCTAGCATTTTTAGTAGTTCTCTCTAAATTTATTAGTAAGTAGTAAGTACCTGTATTATAATATAATTATATTATGAAAATAATTATTTTAATGCATAATTTATCAATCAATTTATTTTATTTTAAAACTCAAACAAAAATTGATTATTCGTTTATATTTTATCGGAGTAAAACCTAAAATCAATTAATTAATAATACTATCATTATTTTAACGAACTATTATGAGAGATGGTCTGTAGAAATGATACAATCAAAAATTTTAAAAACAAGCGCTTAAAATATTGAGACAGAATTAATAATATTAAATGTTGTTAAACGAATAAGATTCCATTTTACATATTAATATAATATTATAATTGACTATGAGTAATCTTATTCAATATTTGTTTTCTCGTATTACATTATTATATTATGTATAGGTTTAATATTATCCGAATGGTTTGTTTCACAAATAATTTAAACATTTAAATTCAATTAAGTTTTTACGTGTTTCATAATGGAAAGTTAGTAAATTTAACACGTAAGTAATAATAAAACTAATCTATTATAAACAAATGTCGTATTTGAGTGTGTAAAATATTTATTTGGTTTTATTTTTTGTAATGGTGAATTAATATAATTGATGTCAAAAATATTTTTGAAGATATAGATTGTTGCTTAACTCGTATAATAGAAAATACAAGAGATGTGTGTACTGGCCTCAAGTACAGCTGGCCCACTGGCCACGAGATAGGTAGGTAACTGGTTTTCCAAGTGCCTTGTCAATGCGAAGGGATTGGATACATTATCTAACACTCAAACCATTAATAAACTCTTGAATCTTGAGTGTGGTCTGATTTGAAACGTAATAAATTCATTATAAATCAATTAGATGTGTTTCGTTAACTTAAATTTCCGTTTTCCAATTTTCATAAATCTGATAAATGCAGAGGTTATATTAAAAAGGTATTTTGATCCAGAACAAGATAGACATCAAACCTTAATAATAACACTTTTTACTTATTCGTATTGTTATTTAAAATAAAGTAAGATATTGTATTGATTCGAAACTACACGTGTGGTACTAGGGCGCAAGGTAAAACCGGTGAAAACGAAAATGTACGGTAAGTATGATAGAGTATCTTAGTATTTTAAGTATAGTGAGATATAGGTGGATACGGCGCGCGGTAGATGAGACGAGTGAACGCGAATGATAATATTGTGTCATTAATCTTTTTGTTATTATTACACGAATTTTGTATGGTTGTAATCGTCCGAAAACTATGTTATATATTCACAGGCTCAAACTCGTGTTGATGACGATGACCTGTAGTAGTGCCTATAATATTATAAGCATCGGGATCGGACTTGCTATATTACTTATAATAAATAGGTATTACGTACAGACATAATAAGATTCGTTGATTTATAATCGTCGGGTATCGGTGGCAGCCGACGTGTGAAGAGTTGCCGTATTTAAATTTTGTACGGGTTTAATAATATTATGTACTAATTTTTTTTTTTTTTATGTAGTTATTTGTTTTCGTTTACGTTTTTTTTTACACTTCAGCGCGAGTTTCTCGATCCAAATATGCTCCACTCATTAGCATCCGCTCTAATCTCGTTTGTCATCGTTACCACATGCTGTTCTGGCGAAGACCGCGTATACCGGTTGTCGAGAGCGGGCTAGTCCGTATTGAGATGATTGGAGGAAATCTCGCAGTCAGGCGGCAGTCTTTATTGCAACCCACAATATCTAATATTATTTTTATACGTTATTTACGAAAAACGAATATCGAATAGGTATTGTAATATATTATTAGCCAGTATTTGTGTAATATACACAAATAGACATTTTATTTTATATACAAAATCCGCTCTTCTTTTCAATAGTGATACTATTAAAGAAGACAGGATCCTCAGATTACAATCATAACGTTATTTGATATCACGTGTATGGCACTTTTTGTATATTAAAGTAAGTTTTCAAAGTCAATTCAAAAAACTTGAACGACTACCAAGTGTACCATTGTACACTAAAATAAAATGATAAAATAAATAAAATAAAATAATAAAAAATAATAAAATAAATATAATAAAAAAAATAAAATAAAATAAAATGATAAAGTTAATAAAATAAAAAAATAAAAAAAGTTATAAAAAAAAATAAAAAAAATAATAAAATAAAATAAAAATAATGAAATAAAAAAAATAATAAAATAAAATAAATATAATAAAATAAAAAAAAAAATAATAATAAAATAATAAAATAAAATAACAAAGTAAATAAAATAATAAAATAAAAAAAAATTATAAAATAAAATAAATATTATAAAATAAAAAAAATAATAAAATAAAATAAATATAATAAAATAAAAAAAATAATAAAATAAAATAAATATAATAAAATAAATAAAATAAAATAATAAAGTAAATAAAATAATAAAAAAAAAATAATAATAAAATAAATATAATAACTATAATAAAATAAATTAATGAAGTGAAATCAAATAAAATAATAAAAAATAGTATAATAAATTTAATAAAATAAAATAATAAAAAAAATAAAAAAAAAATAATCAACCGCATACTAGGTATAAGAAACTTGGTTACAATCATATACTTGGTTATAACCGCTTACCAGGTTGAAACCACACACCAGGTTACAAACATTTATCTGGTATAAACCACAAAACTAGTATCAACCGCATACTTGGTATAAGAAACTTGGTTACAACCACATACTTGGTTATAACCGCTTATACCAGTTATTGTTTATTACCTGGTATGTGGTTGCAAACTGGTAAGCGGTTATATCCAAGTATGTGGTTGTAACCAAGTTTCTGATACCACGTATACGGTTGATACTAGTTTTATAGTTTATACCAGTTATTGTTTATTACCTAGTATGTGGTTTCAACCTGGTAAGCGGTTATAACCAAGTATGTGGTTGTAACCAAGTTTCTTATACCAAGTATGCGGTTTATTATTTTTATTTTATTTTATTATTTTTTTTATTTTATTAAATTTATTTTATTTTATTATTTTTTTTATTTTATTTTATTTTATTATTTTTTTTATTTTATTTTATTTTATTATTTTTTTTATTTTATTTTATAACTTTTTTTATTTTATTATTTTATTTATTTTATAATTTTATTTTATTATATATATTATATTTATTTTATTATTATTTTTTATTTTATTATAATTTTTTTTTTATTATTTTACTTTATTTTATTTATTTTATTATATTTATTTTATTTTATTTTTTTTATTTTATTATTTTATTATTTTATTTTATTTATTATTATTTATTTTATTATTTTATCATTTTATTTTATTTTATTATTTTTTCATTTTATTTTATTTTATTTTATTTTTTTTTATTATTTTTTTTTAATTTATTTTATTATTTCAATATTTTATTATTTTTATTATTTTATTTTCTTATTTTTTTTTTATTTTATCATATTTATTTTATTTTATTATTTTATTATTTAACCTAACCTAACCTAACCCAAACCTAACCTAACCTAACCCAAACCAAACCTAACCTAACCCAAACCTAACCTAACCTAAACCTAACCTAACCTAACCTAACCCAAACCTAACCTAACCTAACCCAAACCTAACCTAACCTAACCCAAACCTAACCTAACCTAACCCAAACCTAACATAACCTAACCCAAACCTAACCTAATACAAACCTAACATAACCTAACCTTTTTTTATTATATATATTTATTTTATATATTTTTTTATTATTTAATTTTATAATTTTTTTTATTTTATTTTATAACTTTTATTATTTTTTTTTATAACTTTTTTTATTTTATT
>VUJU01001152.1:0-17630 GCA_009835225.1 Aphis craccivora
ATATATCTTAATCTGTGTGTTAAATTCGTTACCTGTGATCATGCTTGCAGAATATTTTTGTATTTTTATATATTATAGCTATTAACTTATTTCAAAAATATTTTTATTACACATTTTAATGTATTACGCATTAATATTTTAACAATATATGTATATTATAATTATTATGATTATTTTTATTATTATTTTTAATATTTTTCACAGTTACACTTATACTTTCAGTACAATAATAATATTTTTCTTAAATTAATAAGTATTACCAAGTATGTATAAGTAGGGCCGGTGTTAAGGAACTATGCACCCTGGACAAGAAAAATATAATACGCCCTCTCTAGTTCAGTTCCTGTAATATAATGTTGTGGTATAGAGTAGGTCTGTAACAGCAATGATTTTTCTCAAGATAACATTTAATTTATTCTATACGTAGTATTGTTGATAACATTGCTTAAATTATTAAAAAACTAATACATTTATAAACAACTTTATAAGGTAATATTTTGATAACATACAAATTTATCAAAAATTAAATTGAATGACAATTTTATCGGTTAAATTATTTTATGTATTTATTACAGATTATTATAGTACATTTATATCAATTCTACAAGATCAACTTCGGCTTAATGTGTAAGTATTTTTTAAGAAAATATAACTAATAATATTTTTAAAAAAATAATTCCAAAAACCTTGAAATGTATTATCATTTTTGAAATATTTTTTTGCATAGTTGTTTTTGATTATAAAACAAGTTATTGAGGAATATTGTATTTTGTTTATTTTTTTCGTTATTATTTTTAGTTTTTACATTTTGAAACAACATACATTTTTAATTTAATATTCCAAAGCAAAATATTATTCTGAAAATATTGATGTATAAATATTAAAATTCGAAAAGACTTTGTAACTATTTAACGTTTTGATGAGTAAAGAAGTGTATCAAAGAACTCCTTTGTCAATTCACTCTCTTATCTTATCATAATAAAATAAGTATTTTTAATAAATCACTTAAAAATTTGAATTGCATATAATACAAAAAATATCAAAAAAATATTTTGCTTAGAAATATCGAATATGAAATTCAAAATATGGGAATGCAATCTTATAAAAGTACTGAAATTAAAATGAAATAATTTATTATTCAAAAAATGTGCCTTATAGTTTGTTCTAATTGATTAAAAATAAAAAATTGTTTAAGAATAAGTGATTTTTAAAATTATGAGGAGGTATGAATCAATGAATGTATATTTTTTTTTTCAGGAAAATAAAATTATTTTATACTATTATGAAACCAACAATTTTATTGACCGTTGCAATCGATTCATTATGTATAATACTTCTCACGTACATGTTCATTTTAGTATGTTTTTTATACAAACAATAATGTTTATTTAATGCATGCTAATTATAAGATGGAAAATGTTGTTGATGATGAATTGAAAATCGGTTACAAATAACGAATAAAAGTAAATTGTAGATAAATATAATATATATTCATACAATATCATAAATTAACAATAGTAATAACACAGATAGTCATTACTCATTATATTATCATGAATTATTGAATTATTTATTATTATTATTAATATTTATTTATTTATTATTGATTCTGAACGGAGTGATGAATGTATTGATTTTCCGATGGCAAAATAAACATTTACCAACAGTTTTCAAAAAAATCGAGAAAAACAAAAAAAAATGATGGAAAAACGGGAATTTTCACGCAAAACTAGTTTTCGACCAAATAATTTTTTTTTTATGATTGTAACTCACTAACTACTGTAAAATCACTGTAAATACTTGAAATTTTCACCAAACGTTTATATTAACTTAACCTAATCTATCTATATACATTATACAGTCAATTTTTTTATTTTCAAGGCCAATTTTAGACTTCACCGATTTTTTATAAAGTTGTAACTCAAAAACGAATCACTGTTTATTTCCTTAAGTATTTTTTTTAAAGCGTTTAAAGTTTAAATTTTTACGAAATATGTCAAAATCGTGACAATTGGCAATTAATTTTGTAGTTGGAAATTCATAAAATTTTTAGTATTTATGTCCAATTTTAAAAAATTCAATACAAAGTTTTCCATACTTCCTTTAAATAATTAAAGAGAAAACTCGAACCGTCATTATAGAAAAAAAAATGTTATCAGCGCCTGAATTTTAAATCGTAAAATCCTAAAACAATTTTAAATATTTATTATTATTTAAGAAATATAAGTCGTAAATACTTGAAACAAATCATCTTCGTCCAGAATCGTTTTTTGTTAAGAATGATACCTATCATTGCATTCAAGTTTAACGAACCCATTACAGTAACCTACTCTATGTCCAAGGTAACTGAAAGAAGAAGCATATGATAAATAATTTTTTTTACATTTTACCTACCTATAACCCACCCCAAAAAAACAAAAATTATACTTATCATAAGCATTTCTTTTCAATGCAATAAAAGTAAGTGCATAATATGATCACGAAAAAAATAATAACAAAATATAAAATAATATTAGTAAATAAATGTGCAATCTTTAAGAGATAGTTAAGTATGTGTTAGTGGGCATATTTTATGTTATTAACTACTTTGATAGTGTAAGAAAACCTTAATAATATACATATATGTATTATTTAATCACTGGCTTTATTAAATTTTATTATAATAGGTCTGTTTGACGCCAGGACCAGATACACTCCTACCTTTAATCAGCTCATCAGTTGCCTATATTACTGGAAGGTTATTCATCCATTGTTATCTGTTTGACAGTATTAATATAAAAGTAGACATAAAAATTATTATTATATTGATATTATAAGTAGACTAGGTTTGATAATAATTAACCTTCATGCAGAGAGAATCGGTTAACTATAGTATATACTCTAGTAATTAGACGAAGATGGATTTAAAAATTTAAGAAATTGTTATTATTGACAGTGCAGATGAATGATGCTAATCGAATGGTGATAAAAGCTTCACCGAGAAAAATCATCAATTTACTAGTGTAATAATTTAGTTTTATTTTTTAAATAATTATAATTATTACAATTATATAGTTTCAACGTTTGAACACAATACCAAACTGAATATAATTTATTTCAGATTATGTCAATGTCATTCAACATGGTCCCAGTTTTGTTGAAAATCACAAACTCGGAAAATCACAAGTCACAATAGACTTAAACTTAAATCAATATATCATCATAATATGTTTATACTATTACCATTAAAAATAATTAAATATATCAAAATAATAACAACTGTTTAAAATATTTTACATTATATTATAATATGAAAGAAAACTAACTATAAAATAATAAAAATAAATTATATCAGTAATTCAAAACTTTAAGAAAACAATTAAACTAAAAATAATATCTTATAAATAAAAATATATACAATGTTCATTGTTCACAAATTTTTAATTCACAATCTATTGACAATAATGAAATAAATAGTGAACTCTTAAAAACAGTGGTCCAAATAAAATGTAGTATGATTTGTGATAATTATGTAAACATACAATAATTAAATTATTGAGTACTGAATTAACCATATGTTAAAAATATGATGCCTATTGTCTTCATCATATTTTACAATAAAATTTAAAAATCAAAATATAATAAAAAACATAATTTAGTTTTAGTTTTAAATGAGTCCACATAAAAACAAATATGAAGTAAAAATTATATGTAGTGAAACCAATGTATCATTAAAAATATATTACTTATCTCAGTACAATCTTAACTTTAAATAATTATAATAATATATAATAGTTAGGCTTAAAAAATACTTTAATCTTAATTGAATTTAGTTTAAAATAAAAATAAAAGCGGTTTCTATCAAAAACTATAGGTAATTAGAAATCCTTTGTTCCGTCAAGTAAGTTGTATATAATCTAGGCATAAAATAATATTTTTATATTTATAAGAGTAAAAAAAGAAAAAGAAATCATACAAAAACTAAAAAGGTATACCTGTTTTCAGGATACTGACTATTTATTATTTAAATATTTAATATAACATGTAAATTTAAATTAAGGAATAAGCATTTGACTTATGAAAATTATTTAGTAAATTACCATAAACTATAATCAGTGTCTTCTTGATATAAAGTTAAGAAAAATCCTATAAACGTCAAATATACAACTATGTTCCCACACAATGTAAAATTACAGGCTGTCCATGCAATCTAAAAACAATATAACAGGGTTAATGAAAAAAAATTAATTTTTAAAACTAACATAAACATTTAAAATCAATTAGAACTTACAGCATTAACTCTGGCCATTATTATAGGTAATGCAAATGAAGACACTACTATACCCATTGTAATAAATACTGCTAAATCCATGTTGGCGTTACCGGATCCTGAGTAATCATTGAAACGTTTCATCAACATAGTCGGTAATGGTGCCAGCAAATAAAATACCACTACTATGAATGGCCACCAAGAACTAAAACAAATAAATTAGTTATATTTTCTCGAAAAATTATATGAAATAAAAATGGTATAATAAAAAATAAAAAAATAATAACTTACTTTAAATCTGGCAACGCGCATGCTAGTATGACCAATGTCATACCAATGGAACCAGCAAAAGCCAAACTCATCAAACTGTAAAGAAATATAACAATTAAAATTAATGAATTTCACCAAAAAAAAAAAAATAAAAAAAAATAGTTTTAATATGAAGTGCTCACAGAGCATATCCTCCAATTTTAAAACAACACATTTTGATTTAAATTTTGTTCTTTTATTTTTTATTTGATAAAACTAATAACTTACGCTATTTAATATCAAATTGTAGTAACCAAGGAGATCATGAAACAAAAAAAAAAAAAATATGTTAATTTATAAATTATTATTAGTTAACAATAATAAACACAATATACAATTATTACACTCATGGTAATAACATCCAAATGAAATATTTACTAAGATTGATAAAAAAAAAAAAACAATATTTAATACTATTTAGATTTTACTTTAGGTTCCTGTCACAGTTGTGATACAACATGAAAAACAAAGACTATTTTATAACTAACAATAGGACAATTGATTTTATAATAAACATAAATCATAAAATATACCTAATAAAGTATTATAAAATTAAAAGTATCACTAACAATAGGCAGATCATTTAAAATAATCTGTTGTTGGTATTTTATTAAATTTGTTTAAGCATGTGATAATAATAGAAACCAGTATAGTAAATAATAAATATCAACACAATACTGAAATATTAAATTAAAAATAACATTTTAGTAAAAAAGTATAAATTTATGGTTTTTTTTTTCTAAAAACACTATTTACTACTAAAAAATAATTATGTTTCAATATTGAATTTCAGGGTTTTAGATCAGTTCAAAAAGTTTCAAATGGTAATTATTTTTTTATACTATAAGAAATAAATATCCATACACCATAATAACCTATTATAAAATAGATTATTAGTAAATGTTTCATGTTTAAGTATCTCTGCAACACTATTCTTTTTAATGTGTAACAATCAAGTACAGCAATATAAATTAAAACAAAGATAATATAATTTGTAAGTATATAAATTGATGAGGATAACAAAAATTTGAAAAAGATATTAGTCTGAAAAGGAGAATGTTAGTGGAGAATACATTTAATTTAGGGAAAGAGCCAAGAAACGATAAGACATAGGAGAACTAGAATTAATACTAGAAACCGCTATCTATAACTTTCCACACATAATAAAACTTTGGTCACCTAAACATTCTAGCTAAAGATCTAACCAAAACAGTAAACAGTAACCAGTAACCCCTCTAAAAGACAACTACTTCCTAGGAGTGATATCAGAAGGCAGCTTTTCACATCAACTTTTCATATCAAACCTAACTGTGTTATCAATTAAGTTAATTATAGAAAAAAATTGTATATATTTTTTAATCTAACTAAAAAAAATAATAATGAACAAGTCTGTGAAGCGATTAAAATTTAAAAGTAAATAACACCCTTGATCCACAGAGTGGTACACAGTTTTATTTCACATCTTAACTACCAATAGCATTCTTATAATATTCAAAATGAATAATAGGTGATCTATGATCACACTCCAGTTAATAAAATTACACTGCAGCAATCTGAACACTGTGTTGTAATAATATAAATTCAAATTTATTATTATAATTTGAGCATATATTGTTATGTAAAGGTTTGTTTTGAAACATTTTTGGTTTTACCTATATCATTATTTGTATCTATTACAGTTAGTATTTTTTTACATATATTGTTCACTGAACTTATAAATAGAAACAACACAATTAATTATCACTAAGTTTTGATATTTTCTTATGTAAGAAGTAAGAACCAAAAATATTTAAATCAGATAAAAAATTTTTTTCTTATTTTTATTAAATAAAGAAGGAAATAACCCATCTCATTCTAAAATTTTATAATTACATCTTAATGTGGTCATTTCATTTTCATAAATATTTGCACAAATAGGTTAATTAGAGAATTAGAAAAAATTGCTATAACCTTCAAATAAATAAATTATAAATCTATCATATTATAGATAAGCAGTTTTTGACGTCATTCATAGATATTATTTAATTTTATATACTTAATTATAATTTAGGTACCTTATAAGGAATACCTACTGCCTTACATCATGCCCACTATGTCATGCGAATTCCTCTAAAATTTTCATATTACTTTTCTTATGGGTCTTGCCCATGAGAAACTAACTTTATTACTTATTAATATTAAATTATATTTTTTATCATCTTGTTCTTTAAAATGGGTATGTAACTGTTATATATTAGGTAATTTACTTATCACACTTGTGTAATGTAATTCACGTAATAAGATGCCTAATGTTAAATAATAAACAATTATACACAAAATAGCTAATGATGAATCATACACATATTACAGCAATAACAGTATTATTTATGATTTGAATAGATACAGCATACAAGCCTTTGAATCGTTAACATTCAGAATATGGGCACGAAAAGCAAATAGTGTCATTGACAACAATAGATCACGCTACTTGTGCGTTTACCTTTTAATCCGGCCATCGTGAACAACTATGTCCGACGTGACGGTGAGAGAAGCTTACGGTGATTGACGACAGATATTATAATATAATTTATAAGGCAACTGGTCGACGATAGTAAACAAAAACGGATATATTGATATATTATCGATAATATTATATAATATAAATGTATTTATACTTAAACAACGATTTTGATCTTGAAATACTTAGGTATCAAAAAATAAAACGAAAACGAAATAGTGGAAAACGAACAACGGTAATACGACCGGACGTACTTCACGATATTATACGAATAATATTAATATCTAATATTAATTATTAATTATAAAGTATTTACGTTAGACAATGGATAATAGAATAAAAAAGCGGACAATAAGAGACAAGTATTAAATAGTATGAGACAATAATATAAGTGCAAACTATAATCTATATTATCACAAGTTCGTTATCTCGGCGTAAACATTGATTTGTACTATCAGCGGGCGACTCAGGCACAGTGTCGTCGTTTGTGTTCGACATAGATAATATTATTCAACATTTACGAATTTACGATGTTCGACGGTGTCCGAATCCATCGGACGTGTCGAACGAACTTACAGCCGATTGATAAATTATGACGGACGCCGTCGGCAGACGACAAAATATTATATTGTACTGTTCTCGTTTAATAATCGCAAATCGGCTTCCATTGGATTTCAAAT
This sequence comes from Aphis craccivora, assembly GCA_009835225.1. Classification (NCBI taxonomy): domain Eukaryota; kingdom Metazoa; phylum Arthropoda; class Insecta; order Hemiptera; family Aphididae; genus Aphis; species Aphis craccivora. Next base: position 7,736 of record VUJU01001152.1, read on the forward strand.
GATATTACCGCATGAGTCGTCCGACCGACGGGCCGGCTGCGATTGGCACTACTGTTTTTTCCCACACGGGCCGCCATCTTAGGCCACGGCATGATTGTGCTTTTTTGATTTCCCGGTCCCTACCTCCACCACAGCCGCAACGAACCACCGAATTACACATTTACACACGCACACAAGCACACACCAACGTCTCTGTGTCTCACACCGACACACACACTCACACACGAGCAAATCATAACGAGTATTGTTGTCCGCTTTTGTGACTTTGTGTCGCCGTGTTCCGTTTTCATTATTCGTCAGAATCGCATAATACACGTACTTAGAATTGTCGAACGCCTCGTTCGTTTTACATTATTCGAACGGACAACCTCTGTACGTGGACTAGTCACCGGAATCGTCAATCTTCTCCGTACCGAGTCTGCCCATTGATTTCGGCGTAGACGATTTTCAAAAGTTTAAATCGCACCTCCCGAAACCCCGTTGCTAACCGGCCCGCAACAATGTCTGAACCAGCAAAAGGGTGAGTAACATAAAAAAAAAAAAAAAATAATTAAACTAAATGGCCTCCTTCGATAAATAAATCGTCGTTCCGAATTTACTCTTTTGTCCACACCTCTTTGTGTCTTTATTTTATCCCAACTTGGCATGTCTGTATCGTCGATACTTCGTCTATAATCATTTGTAGTTTTAGTCAAAGGAATTATGGAGTTACACCAGAAACAACCCGAAAATCGCTTATGAGTTATGGCGTATGCGGAAATACGATTTGCCTGACGATGATTATCTGCATTTCCTCGTCTAACCACTTTTACATAAATGCACATACGCGATACCCATGAATTATTTTAAGTGTCCACCCCCCAAAAAAAATAGTATTTGGCACAGATCACATCATTCTAGACTCCAAGTCGTTATGAAAACTTAACAGTTCATTAATATATCTAAACAAATAAATGGGTAATTACATAACAAAATGAAATCGTTTTGGAATTATTTTTCTTCGGTTCTTGAGTTAAAAATGAACATCTTAGTCTTTTTGCTGTCTCATAGTAGCCAGTGACTTTGTTTTTTTGTATACTAACCTTATTTATTTGCTTTGAAAAATATAGTTAATTGCATTGAATTAGTATTTTACATGTTTCAATTTCTATTCATTTAATTATAGATATAATATTGGTAATTTCTTCCTCTATTAAAATCGAGATTAAAATATTCTTTGTAGGTACTTATTTAATGTGTATCTTATCAATATAAGATAAGTTTAATACAATTTTAACATTAAAAGTATCAATTAATGTAGATAGTTACTTTTAATATAGTTAAAACTTATAAATTCCTCTAGCTAAAGTACCTACATTTTTGTTTAGACTCATTTTTGAAAATTAATTAATATTTTAATATTTTTTAAAGCATTTTTTCATTATTGTTTACTATAAACATTTATAATTTTTATTAGTACTTGACAATTTTTAACTAAGATTTAATTAATTGGTAGAGATAAAACATTGAAAATCATACAGTAAAATATTAAATATTTAATATTTTAACTATACATTTGTAACTTTTTAAATTTAATTAACAGCATTAAGATGTGCCTCAAAACAAATAAACAATTTTACCTTTTCTGAATCATCACTTTAATACATACATAATTTTTTTACATAATTATATAATAATTGAACTTAATATTTTTAGAGAGGAATTAGCCACTGCAATTTTGAAGCAAAAAGATCGTCCAAATAGGCTTATTGTTGAAGAAGCCATCAACGATGATAACTCAGTCATTGCATTATCTCAGGTACCTACAAATTAATAATTATGTAAAAATAAGTAACAGAACTTCTAATTAAATTGAAGTTAAAAGTATTGATTTTGGATAAGTGTAGGTATCTTAAAAGATTTAATTTGGTAATTTTTAATAATTATTTATTTTGTTTTACATTTAAGGCTAAAATGGATGAATTACAACTCTTTCGTGGAGATACTGTGTTACTAAAAGGCAAACGCCGTAAAGAATCGGTTTGTATTGTATTATCTGATGAAACATGCCCAGATGAAAAAGTACGCATGAATAGAGTTGTGCGTAACAATTTACGTGTCAGAATATCAGATATTGTTCAAATACAACAATGTCCTGATGTAAAGTATGGAAAACGTATTCATGTGCTTCCAATTGATGATACTGTAGAAGGATTAACTGGGTAAAATTCACAAAACCTTTACCATAACTATGTATTTATGTTTATTAATTAGCAACATTTTTACTGTAGCAATCTGTTTGAAGTTTTTCTTAAACCATACTTCTTAGAAGCATATAGACCTATACATAAAGATGATAATTTCATTGTTCGTGGAGGCATGAGAGCCGTAGAATTTAAAGTTGTTGAAACTGATCCATCACCATATTGTATTGTTGCTTATGACACAGTTATTCATTGTGAAGGAGATCCAATCAAAAGAGAAGTAACTAAAATGATTTTATCTTAGTCTTACCATATGATTTTTAATTCAATTAAATACTTTAGGAAGAAGAAGAAGCATCAAACACAGTTGGCTATGATGATATTGGAGGTTGCCGCAAACAATTGGCTCAAATCAAAGAAATGGTCGAACTTCCACTCAGACATCCAAGTTTATTCAAGGCTATTGGTGTAAAGCCACCTAGAGGAATTTTGTTATATGGACCTCCTGGTACAGGAAAAACACTCATTGCCCGTGCTGTTGCAAACGAGACGGGAGCATTCTTTTTCTTAATCAATGGTCCTGAAATTATGAGTAAACTTGCTGGTGAATCTGAAAGTAATTTAAGAAAAGCCTTCGAAGAAGCTGATAGAAACTCTCCTTCAATTATTTTCATTGATGAATTGGATGCTATTGCACCCAAGCGTGAAAAAGTAATTTAAAAAAAAATGTGTAACATAAATACATTTATTATATTTATTCCTATAAATTGTTTGTTTAGACTCATGGTGAAGTAGAACGTCGTATTGTATCTCAATTGTTAACACTCATGGATGGATTAAAATCTTCGTCTCATGTCATTGTAATGGCTGCCACTAACCGCCCAAATTCTATTGATTCGGCTCTTAGGCGTTTCGGACGCTTTGATAGAGAAATTGATATTGGAATACCAGATGCTACTGGACGATTAGAAGTATTGCGTATACATACCAAGAACATGAAACTTGCTGAAGAAGTTGATTTAGAGCAGGTATAATTAAATGAATAAAATTGAAATAATTAATACATATTTTTGATTATTCGGCAATATTAAATTTAATGTATCTAATAGATTGCTGCTGAAACTCATGGTCATGTTGGTGCTGATCTTGCCTCATTGTGTTCTGAAGCTGCTCTGCAACAAATCCGTGAGAAAATGGACTTGATAGATTTAGAAGATGATCAAATTGATGCTGAAGTATTGAATTCATTAGCTGTCACCATGGAAAACTTTAGGGTATATTTAATTTGCTTCCATTACATTCTGAAGTAAAGATTAACATTTATAATATTACTTATTTAGTATGCCATGGGTAAGAGTAGCCCGAGTGCTTTAAGAGAAACAATAGTTGAAGTTCCAAATATCACATGGGAAGATATTGGAGGTTTGGCTAATGTGAAACGTGAATTACAAGAACTTGTTCAGGTAAGTTGTTATACATTTTTTTTTTAAATAATAGTATGTTAATTTTTGTTTTATTGATATAGTATCCAGTTGAACACCCAGACAAGTTTTTGAAATTTGGTATGCAACCATCTAGAGGTGTTCTATTTTACGGACCTCCAGGTTGCGGTAAAACTTTGTTAGCAAAAGCCATTGCTAATGAATGTCAAGCTAACTTTATATCAGTAAAAGGTCCTGAATTGTTAACTATGTGGTTTGGTGAATCAGAAGCTAATGTCCGTGATATCTTTGATAAGGTAAGTACACTAGTAACTCTTTCTTTATCAAATTTTAATGAATATTTGTATATAGGCAAGAGCTGCTGCTCCATGTGTACTCTTTTTCGATGAATTAGACTCCATTGCTAAATCTAGAGGAGGAAATGTTGGTGATGCTGGTGGTGCTGCAGACAGAGTAATTAACCAGATTTTAACTGAAATGGATGGTATGGGTGCCAAAAAGAATGTATTCATAATTGGTGCTACTAACAGACCTGGTAAGCACTAAGCTTTTTATTTATTCTGGCACAAAACAAATATGATCAAATTTTAATGTTTGTTAATTGTTTTAGATATCATTGATCCTGCTATTCTCCGTCCAGGACGTTTAGATCAATTGATCTATATTCCTCTACCTGATGAAAAATCACGCGAAGCCATTTTCAAGGCTAATTTGAGGAAATCTCCTGTTGCCAAAGTAATTATTTTCTTATCATTAGCGTTTAAAATATTGAATATATACATTTTTATATTAGGATGTTGACCTCAACTACATTGCTAAAGTTACTCATGGTTATTCTGGCGCTGACTTGACTGAAGTATGTCAACGTGCCTGCAAACTTGCGATTAGGCAAAGTATCGAAGCAGAAATAAGACGCGAGCGTGAAGCTGCCACAAACCAAGGAATGGAGGTATTTAATATTTTAAAATTTATAAAAAAATGTATTTAGTATTATACATAATTTATAATTTAAACTCGTGTTTAGACTGATGTTGCTGAAGATGACCCTGTCCCAGAAATCACAAAAGCTCACTTTGAAGAAGCTATGTTATATGCCCGTCGTTCTGTAACCGACAACGACATACGCAAATATGAGATGTTCTCTCAGACATTACAACAATCTCGTGGTTTTGGTACTAATTTCAGGTTCCCAACAACGACAGGCACACCTGCTGCTAATACTGCAACAACTGGTGGCGATCAAGCCACATTCCAAGATGATGGTGATGATGACTTGTACAACTAAGCCTGTTTTCCCTTCCCTCAAATAATAGATTTAATGTATATTCGAAGATTTAAGAATGATTCAAGCATTTTTTTTTTTTTTATATATATTTTAAAATAAAATAAAGAAATTTAATACACATGATTTATAAATATTTAAGTTTATTAGGTTTCTAATGTTTGTACACGGTTATACAGTAATATAGGAAAAAAAATGGTGGGATACAAGAAAAAAAAATGTTATATCGGATTTTTTTTATAATTATTATTTATTTTTTTCTTTTATAAGAATTATTATTAATAAAATTTAAACAAAATACAAACACAAATTAAAAGGAATAGTATTGCTTTTAGTCGGTTAACTCGAGATCGTATGTGTCCATGATTGCAGCCATAGCTTTCCAAATTGTATCCTTGTCCAAATCTTCAACCAATGCCTTAAAAACATGTAAAATCATAAGTATACTTTGTATACATTCTATAAAACATTAAATTATTGATACGTCAAGTTGATTCACATATTATAACAGTATGTCTTCAATATCGTGAATTTTATTTATTTTTCAAAGAAAATAATTATTTTTTTTTACTTAATTAATTATTTTTAATAAGACATAAAATATGTGAATCGTATATGTTTTGTAATATACTTAAAACCATACTTTTTCACTTCTATCAAACTTAACAATTTTTTACTTTTGGAACGTTCAAGGATAGTAAAACATTTTAAGCAATATCCTAAGACGTCCTAAATATTAACACATTATTTTTTCAAACAATGTTAACCAAATATCCTTAAATTAAATGACCCTGTATAATATTATGTCAATTTTAATTAAAATATGACTAAACATCAACAGCCCTGCTATGTTGAAACAGTAGAGGTACTCCATTGGTATCCTTTTAAAAATCAGCTAAAATATACACATCAATTAATTGTTCTCAAATTCCAATGATCTTTCATACATTTAATTTTTGCTCATATTTTGTAGACAATATAATAAGGTTTTTTTTGGCAAAATAATTGCTAAAACGAAAAAAATTTGAACTAATTCAAAAACATTCTTTGAAATGAGAACGATTAAATACCAAAAAAGCAGTAAAATGTAGATACATACCTGATACCATGGTTGAATTTCATAATCAATAATTTGAGATGGAATGCCATAAACTTTGATTGCAAGTTCAATACAAGCAATAGCAATATGCTGTGCCTTAAATTGGAGAATATCACTGCTATGATAAAAATCCTGTAAAAAATAATTATGTTTTAACATTTTATATTAATACAAAATGAGCTCAATGTTAATTGAGAGTATATATCAAGAGTTGATATGTTTAGAAATTATTATATTATATTATTAAGTAAAAATTGGTTGATTATATATTTTTAGTAATAAAACGTACGTGTAAGAAATCGTATGCCTTTTTAAATACAATGATGTCCTTGCCATGCTTTGAATAGAAAACTGGACGTAGAGTCTGAACATAGTGCAAAAAGTACTGTAAAAATAATAGAAATGTTAAACATTAAAAAAACACGAAGGTCAAAATAAGAAGACCAGACATCCTGCACAATCAAACAGTAAACAGGCTACACAGTGGTTTCATTAGAATTTTAAGTTTATTTCAAAAATATATGAAATATTTTGAACCACTGTCAAAAATTGTAAAAAGCTTGTATAATCATGCATTTTTCCATACACTTATAGATACTTTTAAATTGAATTATAAATGTAAAATTTTTTTGTTCACTAATCATAATATCATTTCATCATATCCAGTAAATCAGATTGAGTGTTGATAGAACAGTCTAAAATATCAAGTCTCGATGATTGCAAACTGTAATAATAAATGCTTAATTTTAATTATTTACACATTAATACTAACAATTTTGTATAATAAACAATATGTAATAATTATATAATTTTTCAAACTATAAATTAATTTATGTGATGTTATATTACATATATTTTTTAAAGACTAAAAAAAAGGATAAATAGTAAATACTTTCTATAATGTACCGATTAGAATAACAACAATTAATGTAACCATATCACAGTCTGTGATCATCTAATCGTGAGACTATATGGGCCATTTTTATTGACTGGGCGGCAAACGATTGGTCTCCTTATTCTAGTATTTATGGAAAACAACTATGCCTATGAAATACAATTAGTTTGATAAATTTAATATTACATTGTGTGGATGATCAAAAGTGGTGTCAAATTGCAATATTCTCATGATTAACATTTCAGCATGCACAATGGAATCCCGGAAGTTCCAATAATCTTCAGCTAAGCGCAACGGAGCTGCATCTCTGTGTAATGTGTGGTAACACACATTTATCAAATCTCGAAGTCTGACAGTTTCATCGTGTACTTTACTAGCCAAATATAAAGTTGCACTAGCTATGGACTGTAAACACATTTATTATATTAAAATCACAATATTACAATATTTATTATAAGTTTGTATGTTTAAATAGATTTAATTCCATTATTTTATTTTATGCTGACACTCACACAACTGATACGTGATACTACAAGTGATTTGTAATTAGTAACAAGACACTCATAAAACTCTTTTAATAGCTATATTTAAAATCATGTTATCGTGCCTACCAATTTAACAAGTCAGAATCATAACATTTACTTATATATTATTTTTCACCAATAATAATACCGTATATAATATTTTTTGTCATTAATAGTATTAATCACAATTTCATCTTAAACACATTTGTAATAATTTCAATGTTAAAGTATTTATTTATTATTAAAGGATAGGTGTTCTATGTCTTGATTAGTATTCATTACAAAACTATTACGACTTTTTGTCCAAACCAGATGAACTCAATATTTAGGCACGATAGATACTTGATTATGATCTACACACGAATAAAGTTCAAGGCAGAAAATATGTCAAAATACCTAATGGTAAAAGAAATAAGAATCATATGCTTTAACAATCAAAGCATGTTGTTGGAAGTAAATCATTACTTATCATATTATCATTTATTACATGTTAATAGACACACAAATACATTAAACATAAAAAGGTACTTTGACTTTTGTAACGTACTATGTAAATCAATTTTTAACATTTCTAAACAATTTGTAGAAGTTCAAATTCGAATTAAAGTTTATTTTTGGTCACTTGTTTTCAATATCAGAGTAAATCCTTAATGTTCCATTCAATAACTAATGAATAAATGACCAAGTTAAAAATAATTTGTTACCTGACAAGTCATGGCATGTCTTAACATGAGATATACTTACATAATTACATAAAATTAAAATGCTGAAAATATTATTAATACCACCGAGAGTTAACAGTATTAATAGAAATTACACTTACGTTTGGTGCCTCAAATCATACATAGTGTCGTAACAATAATTTTATGCAGTTCAATAAATGTGATAATGCAGATGGAAACAAACATTTTTACTCTTATAAATATTTTGTATATTATTCTGCATTAAACCAAAAAACCCGTTAAACAACAAGTTCAGATTATAGGTATACAAATTTTTTATTTCTAATTTTTTTTATGTATAAATATAAAAAAATCTGTAAAATAAATACAAACTATCATTCATGTACAAAATGCAAAGCCTACTAATAATGTCATCATATTCTCATCGATGAGTTTTAAAATAAATTTAAAAACTATTACAATACACTTCATATTTTTATGTAGTATTTTTAGTGTGAACTATCATATTATTTAAACAAATATAATGAAATAAGTCTACTAATTTCAATTATATCTATTACATATTTAGTATATTAACACATTCAATGTCATATGACTGCCGACGATCATTTGTAACTGCCAGCAACTATAACTATGGATAACCACTACACATGACTGCCACCGACCATAAATTAATTTGGTTTTATATTATTGATTTTAATATGGCACTACAATAATGCACTAATTTTTTTTCAAATATATAATATAGTATAAACAACTTTGAAAGTTATTGAAAAATATGCCTGACGTATAACAAATGCCTATTGTATGACCATCGGCAATAGTATGGCAGTCAACATGTTAATACTTTACTCACATCATTGATCATCAATACTTATATTTAAAAAATAAATATATGTTTATATTGTATGCTTAACATTAAAATTGTTATTATAATTGTTTGTACCAGAAATTTGTTTTTTTTTTTATATTTTTGAATATACATTATTTAACTGTATTTATATAATATTATATGATTAAAATGTATATTGTTATAATGTATAATAAAACATATTTAAAGAACTAATAATGGTTTACGGGTGATAATGGATTATTGATTCAAAATAAAAAACGTATTTGCCATAGTCATTCAATATGTTTTGACTATTTGTTACCTAGACTACTATATATTATTGTGTGAAACAAGTGTTGTACAACTATAATATATATAACAACAAAACACTAGAAATTATTGATAGATCATTGGTATATATATAATATAATATACATGTATTATACAATATGTAAAAATTAAAATTAATTAATATTTAAAAAACGATTATGATTTACATTTGTTTACACTTTTAAAGTGTATAATTGACATACCAAATTCCTATAGGCTGTAAGCTTATATCAATTAATTATAAATATAACATATAAACAGTAAACTATAATTTATAAATCATAATTTTAGTTATTTTTTATTCACTTTAAACTTGTAAACAATAAAAAACAAACAAAAACTATGAAATATAAAATGAAAAATGTATGACTAATATTTCAACTTTATTTATGTATTGCAAACATAAATTTAAACCAAATAAAGGACAATAATTTGAATGCGATTCATGGTGGAATAGTAAAAGTTCAATTTTAGTATTTTTTAACTATAATAACATGAAATAGCATATCGCTAATTTAAGTATAGCACCTAGATATTTGAGAAAATACTTTTATTAATAATAATTAACTTAGAAAAAAATTTTAGATTTTATTTTAAATATAATATTATAGGTACCTATAAGAAT
>VUJU01001152.1:17680-66639 GCA_009835225.1 Aphis craccivora
ATTATACCTTGTTTAATAATGTGTATTATTCTAATCATACAAATATGACATTATTTATTTACTAACACTAAAATTTATTCAAATGTTATAATAAATAACAAGGAATAGTGGTAAAGCTATATATTAATTATGTGTATTGTAATCAGTTAAAATATAGTTATACTGAATAATGAAAATATTAACTGTTAATTATGAGTACTTACATAATTGTCATATGTATTTGCATCAACATGTTTATAAAACTTATGGAAGTAAACTGCAGCTGAGCATATAGTTATATGTTTTAGACCCAGTTTAATACCTATTCATAAAACATAAATAAAACACTGCATACTCCAAAATATGTAGATACATAAATAATACAATTTAAAACCATACCGCATTCGAATATAAATCGGACAGCAATGTAATTTGACTTGTGAGCCAAATAGTCAGTAAGAGGTGCTTCTGGTTTTTTAAATTTGTCTTGACTTTCTGAACGCTGTTTTGTTCGATATTTCGGTTTGGAAATTTTGTTTTTCTTATGAGACTTTACCTTCTGCTTGTGGGCCTTGGTCTTGCTTTTGGTAACACTCTTCATTTTTTGTGCTTTTTTACCCATAGTGTATAAACTTTAATAACTTCAAGACTTTTCTAGAAATCAATGACACACATTATAAAATACACTTTATAGTAGGTATCGTTAAACACCAGAAAAAACCAATAGAATGAATGTATGCTAATTTACGCCTGACTAGCATGAATATATTTGAATATTACCCGAGGAAAAAAATTATAACTCAAAAAATATAATAAATTACATTAAGTGCATAACAAACAACTAATAATTGACAAACGAATAAACGATGCAGGATAATGAAACATGTTAAATCAGTATTTACTATAGGAATACAGTGAATACACTATACAGTATACATTGACTGAGCGTACGCCATACGGCATACAGTGCCGTACTGCCGTGTATATATAAGCAGATGAGTGGTAACTCTGACCAGTCTTTGAGGTTATATTTATAAAATTTTGGCGGAAATTTAAATAAATGTACAATATTAGGTTTGTCCAGCAACTGAGATAGATAAGAATATACTGGAGCGCGGACTAAAAGTGTAAAAACGGGCCGGTTACCCCACTCCTGTATGGCAAGAAACTATATGCAATAGGTATGAGTAAATAAATGATTTTCAAATAATTTATATTTTTATTTTTGGTAAATATAAATTTGAAGTACATATAAAAACAAAAATTATTTTGGTACCAAAGTTAACGCAATACGACCATTTGTCCCAGAGTTATGTTAAGTTAAAACGAATAGTTTATAGTTTTACAATGTTATTTGTATGGAAGTTCAATTTCATGCCATACGGTGGTGGGGGTAGCTGCAGTTGAGATGGCCCGTTTTTCGCAACATACGAGCATAGGCCAGTCCATGGTTGAAATCATGACAAAATAAATGTTTGAAATATTTCAACCATGGGCGAGTCCGCGCTCCAGTATATTCTTATCCATCTCAGTGGTTCCAGCATAGTGTTGCTAACTTTCAGCGCATGCGCAAAGCCAAAAACGTGTTCCAGCAGAGCAAATTTAAAACATCCAACAAAATGTTTTCTGTTCCATCAGTGCTGTAACATGTTATCAACTTGTTGGAAACAATAATTTTCTGTTGCTAGTTATACCACAGAATAGGTGAAATTTCACCTATTCTATGGTTATACGTTCAGTCAAATGTTTTGCGCATGCGTACAATGCAAAAACCACAACCGAAAACTTTTATAGCCAAAAACCGTTCCAGCAGATCACTTAGATCACTAGTTGCAAACTTGTTGTCTTGTTTAGACGCATGCGCTTTGATTATATGTTGCTAACAAATTATAACTAGTTAGCAACACTATGCTGGAACAAACCTATTATATTAGTAAAAATTATACAGAAATAAATATTGAAAACTTGCATTTTTATTTTGACAATAATTTATGAAAAAGCAATAAACAAAAAAAAATCCAAAGCGGCTATGACACTCGTCTCTATTACCTACTATCTACAACGTACAAATATAATATAAATTATAATTTTACTAGATAATCTTCGAAAGTCGCAAGATAACTACTAAAATAACGAAATATTAAATGTTAGGTAAATACATACGTTAAGCAAACACGGTTCAAAAAATTGGGTCAAAACGCCTACCTAGGTTCGCGTCTATTAAAACGTATTGTAAATTTGCATCCGATATCCTGCTTTCGAGGTTTTATGTATTTTTATCATAAACAAACGACAATACTAGCTACTGCCACAGACCCGCGATGGCACGATCTAATAAACGATACAGCATCTATGAACAATATTTTTTCTAAAACATATATATACCTTAAACACTTGGACAAATATTTATGGGTACGTAAAAAACATTAATTACGACTAACAATATATAATTATGTTTTTATACACAACAACAAAAGTAATCGGTTCGGGAAGAATCAGGGTCTCCGTTTTGGGTTTTAAATAGAGATGCCAACATTCAAGGTAGGCCAAATATTTTTTTTAGTAGGCTACTTAGAGTATAAAATTATAGTTAAAATCCTAATTTTAATACACTTAAATGCTAATAGTGAACCTACTTATAATTTATAAACAATATATTTTATTATGTCATCTATACGACCAAATTTATTTATACTATACACTATACAGAATTAATGATTTAAGCATTTTAACTACAGAACGTTAATTTACCTACTGAGAGAGTTTCTTGGATTCTTTAACTCGTATGCCCGATTCATGGTAGGTATACATAAAAAAAACAGGATAGAATATCAAGTATATGTAATTTTAGATTCTGAGCGGAGCGAAGAATGTATATTGATTTTACAATGTTGTGTGTTTTTTGTGTATGTGTGTGTGTACTGTACACGAGAACGTGTCGCAATAATGCATCGATATTCAGCTTCGATAGCTTTTCTGGTTCGAAAGTGAATCTAGTTGATGCATTGAGGAGGTCATTTTTTGAAATTACCAATAGTTTTCAAAAGTACCAGGAAAAACCAAAAAAAAAAAAGTTAAGGAAAAACGGGAATTTTTACGAAAACCAGTTTTCGACCAAATCGATTTAAATTATGGTTGTAATTCAAAAACTAATTACTGTAAATACTTGACATTTTCACGAAATGTTTATGTTAGTGTTATCTAAATACAGTTAAATTTTCAAAAATTTTCGACTTTTTTTTGAGTTATTTATAGACCACTGACATTTTTGATTTTTATGAAAATTTTATTTTGAAGTATCGTTAAAAAAAATTTTGGATGGCCAAAAGATTTTGAAAATTGAATACTAGGTTCCTTATGAGTTGTTCTTATTGTAGCTAAAAATAATTAAAAATTGTTAGTCACAATTTATTTTTATAAGCGTTTATATTTCAAATTCTTACGAAATCTGTCGAAAACGCAAAAATTTGCAAGTAATTTTGAAGTTGCGAAAAATCATAAAATGTTTTGTGTTCATAACTAATTATTAAAAATTCCACACTAAGTTTTCCATAAGTTTTCCTTCAAGTAGTTATAGAGAAAATTCGAAGCATCACTATAGGAAAAATTTTAAGTGTGTTTAAATTTAAAATTTTTACGAAATAGCGTAACAATAACGATTTATCCTACGATTTTAAATATTTGTTATTGTTCAAAAAGTATAAGTCGTAGATACTTGAAAATGTTACCAGTTGTTAAGATTGGCATTTTCTTTACATGATTTAAGTTTCAAAATATTTTGACTTTTTTTAAGCTTTTTATAGACAACATGAAATTTTCAAATTTTCTGAACAATTTTTTTTGAAGTGTCGATAAATTTTTTTTGGCCCAATCAAAATACTTGAAAATTTAATACAAAGTTTCTCTTATTTTATTCTTATAGTGACTAAAAAATTATAAGAAGACATTGGCACAATTTTTTTATGAGCATTTAAAGTTCAAATATTGAAAAAAATTCGTCAAAACAATGAATATTTGCAAACTATTTTGTAGGTTAGGTTATACGGGAGCCAAATGGGCTACGACCGAGCCAATATGATAATCTTTAAGTCGATGAACGGCTATTACAACAAAATAACTTAAGTCATTATTTTTTTATGGGTAAAATTTGATACACCTAAATATAAAGGTCAAATCACACCAAAAAAATTTGTTCATATAAATATAAACGCATTGTTATAATTTTTAGTTTCAGTAAGAACTACTTTTGAAAAATTATGTATGAATTGTATTATTTGTATTACACTTATAAACATTAGTTATAAAAATTTGATCGTTTAATAATAAGTATACATTTTTAACAACACAATTTCTAAATTTTGTCTTAATTTTTGAATTAAGAGTTTAAAAAAATTATTCCTATTTATTTTTAATGTCTTTGAATATTTAAAAAAAACATTGCATTCGGGACTTATGCTGATTTTCATTCTTATATTATTATCTGCAATATTACAAAAAGATGTATCAAACTGAATAACTTTACAAATTCCGTCTCTGGCCGTGTGGTGATGTTACCGGTCCGAAACCAATGTGGCTGTGTTGCCTATATTATTCGCCGTTCTTGAAAAAAAACTCGTAAACCTGATAATTGTAATGCACAAATACTATAATTTATGGAGTAGTTGGTTAAACTGTACGTTTTCAAAGACTCTACATTGAATATCATTATAAAACCCTCCCACCACCTATAGTTTGAGGTTAAGTGTTGTGGCAACAAATTGGCCTACGCCATGGTATTCTGATTCTCTTTTTCATTTACAGTTTGTTACGAATTGTAGTTCATTCATTTTCGATCGGATTCCGAATCCGTCATTTCGAGTTCTCTGTTCGGCCAGGTTCCCTTTTCCATATCTTTATTTTTTATATTAAGTTTCTATTAAACCGTTCACTTCCAATTAATTAATAATGCCACCAAAATTCGATCCAAGCGAAGTCAAAGAAGGTAATAATTTCTTTTTCTATACATTTTTGTAAAACACGTGATCAATTCGTAATCATGAAATTTAAAATTTAATTATTTAAACTTTTCAATTCTATAAATCTATAAAATAAAAAACTCATTACAAATGATTCTTATGTTGTTTAACATGCGTTGGCAGTTTTTATATTCTTAATTTAATTTAAGCACTATTTAGGTAGAGGTTACTTTTTTTCGTGAATAAATATTGTAATGTATTATTTATTTGTACTTAATTTTAAGTATAACTAGTCTTTTTTATTTGCAGTGTACATGAGATGTGTTGGAGGAGAAGTTGGCGCTACATCTTCTCTTGCTCCCAAAATTGGTCCATTGGGTTTGGTGAGTTTTTAGAATTACTCATTTCATTACTATAATTGATGGACCTATACAGAATTCACTAAATTAATACTTATGATTACATTTTTTGTTTTTAGTCTCCCAAGAAAGTCGGAGATGATATCGCTAAAGCTACATCTGACTGGAAAGGTCTTAAAATCACTGTTAAATTGACTATTCAAAACAGAGTAGCTACAATTTCCGTTGTCCCTTCTGCATCATCATTGGTGATCAAGGCTCTCAAAGAGCCACCTCGTGATAGAAAGAAGGTTAAAAATGGTATGTTACCCCCCATCTTACTCCATAATGTGTTGATTCAATCGACTATTGTTCCTCATGTTAGTTTTAATGACTTCCATGATTTTAACAAACCGTCGTATATTAAAATTATGTCGCGAGTTGCTTCACCCAGAACTACTGAGTGTCATTGTCTGGTTTTGCGGACTCATACAAAATAAATTTTCTCAAATTTTAATTGCATAAGTTGTTTTCCGAATCACTAATTTTTGGTTATTTGTTTTACAGTTAAGCACAATGGTAATGTAACATTGGATGAAATCATCAACATTAGCAGAACAATGAGGCCAAGATCAATGGCCAGAACTTTGGCTGGAACTGTAAAAGAAATTTTAGGATCTGCCCAGGTATTATTTCATGTAAAAGTAATACTTGTTTTTTTTAATTAACACAAGTTTTGTTTCATTTTAGAGCGTTGGATGTACTGTGGATGGAAAAAATCCCCACGATATTATCGAAGGAATTAATGATGGCGCAGTAACTATTCCGGAAGAATAAAAGTAGTGAGTATTTTTTCTGCTGATGCTCAAATCCTAACATTTAAGTAGGTACTTTTTGGTTATTGTACGCCAGTGGTCGACATACCTTATTATATTATCACGTTTCATCACATACTAACTGTCAGTTCCCAACGGCTAGCACACTTTCTTCGAGGCCTACCCAAGGTGTTTCTTCCCAACAAATAGAAAGAAAATTTTGATTCCTTTGCTCTAGCTCAGTGAGTGATTGGCCGCAACGTTTGCATCACCTCTCAACAGTTTTGATTCTGTTATCATACTCTACACTACTTTAGAAGTATTTAATTTACATTTTTATTACACTTAACAGAAATGTTAACATTTTTCTGGTGAATATCAGAATTTTATACTTTTTATTGGTATTTCCCGACTGTTGGAGTATGATAACCTAAAAGTACGCATATGTAAATTAGGATTTGAGTTCAGTAGTTTCTCTTTGGTCGGGGTTAGCATCCCATCCACCGCCCTCGGCAGTTTTTCAATAAGCTCTATTTTTATTTATATTTTATAAACAAATATTATTTTTGTGTGTTTGCTATTGAAATTTATCATTCCCTTAGAATAAACATTTTCTTTCATATATTGAATAGTTACACTCATGTTTCTGCTTAATATTATAAAACTAAAAATGATGGTTATTTCGATTCAATTGAAAGAGTTTCTAGAGACTGATGTATAACCTGTCCATTTAATCTTGGCCATCGGCGGCAATTCAATTACCTCAAATTTTTTAAAATTAATTTATTTGATATTTATACAGAAAAAATGTTCTAATAAACTTCCATTTCATTAAGCAAACTGCAAAATGTTGATGTTCATGTATATGCCATATTGGTTTATACTTGGAAATTTATTTGTTTATAATTATTATAATTGTACGATGCTTATTGAATTTTATTCAGATAAAATTTTATTGAAAAATTTCCATTACAATTCATGATAATTTTTCAAGTATTAATTATATATTCTATTAATGTTAATGACAATATTATGTAACTGCTTTTGGGTGGCATAAACGCTATTGAGGAGACAACCTCAAAAAAATAATCACATTATCTATTTTTTTTATATTAAATGTATGAAATAGATACTGTGTTGTTTTGTTAAGGTTTGATGTTAAATGTTTATAACACTTGTAATTATTGGAATGGTAGTATAATATGTTAAATTTTCTTTCAGATTTTTGTTTGTGCAATTGGTGGTCAAATAAAGTACTTTAAATTCTTTCGACTTAATATTTTGTTGTTTTTTTTATGCTAACTAGTGTTCTTAAACAATCCTCATTACTGTTTCCTATACCCCAAAAAAAAATGTTACATGATTTTAAGAGTTCAATTTGTATTTAGTTGAAATTTGACATTATTGATGAATATCATCTTGTGTTGGCCATTTCTTATCAGTAGAAAACTTATGAGTTTATTATAAAACTTGTTGCTGCTGGTCCAGGCACAACAAATGAGGTAACAACTACCTACCTCATAAAAATAAACTTCACATATGTAAGGGGTGATAAAAATTGTTAGTCAAACTGATATTAGTTATATCATAACAAATATTTCATTTTGTTAAAATTCTACACTTCTTATTTCATTATCTTCATATATATATATATATATATAGTTTATAAACTGATGTAGTCCCAACAAGATAGATCTTAGAAAAATAAAAAACAATTAAAATTTCAGCGATCCAAACTTTTTGTCTTATTTTCTCCTCTACTATTTTATTATAGCCTTAATCAAAAATTAGGATACTCTTATGACTCAAAATAAAACCTTGGAACCAGTTTTTTTTTCAATTTCATAATATAAACCAAATATAAAGGTTCAAGATATTTTATTAATGATAAACCTATTCTATAATTTTCAATATTGTTTATATTCTGTTGAAATATATTTCAATCATATAATTAATTTTAAGTGTTGGCTATTAGTGATGATATGATAAAAAAAAACTTAATTTTTAAAATTTTCAAAATGTAGAAGTAGGAAAATAAAAGCTAGGCATTACTGTAAACAATTAAGTTTAACCATCATAATATCATTAGAAATTATAACAAAATAAAAATTTTCAATTTCTAAAAATACAACAGATAATTTATAACTTAAACAATTACTTTGCTTATTGTTATAATATAATTACAATATATGTAAGTAATAAATATACAATAATTATTAAAACAACATTTGTCCAGTAGGGCATTTAGGCACAAGAGCCAATATTTTCTTGTAACTTTACATGAAAATATCTATAAATAAAATATACAGTGTATGTATAAATAGAACTACAAGTTTTGGCGCACATATTAAATAACAAGGAGGAATATTAAAAAAAAAAAGTTTTAAATCATATTAAATAAACCAGAATGTTGTTCAATTTATTAACAAAAAATGTATGTTAAATTCTATATACAAAATAATACCTAAATTATTTATTTCGGAATATTTATTATTATCTTCAGACAACGAAGATGTTAGAAAAAAAAATAGAACAAGATTAAGAAAACACATAATATATCTTATAAATATAATATATTATGTAAATATATAAAAAATTATTTTTATTAGAAAATAAAAGCCCAAATACAATTTTGAACCAATTTAAACTACTCACGGTAGCGTATCGCACAAAATAGCTTTCTTAGCAGGTGAAATTGTATCAGGAAATTTAATATCAAATGATACTAATAAATCTCCTCTTCTTGATTGTTCTTTAGCATATGGAAGACCATAACCTTGAAATCGTTTAACCGTTGAAGGTTTTACAACTTCTGATTTTAGGTTGAGATTTAATTTTTTGTCTGTTAAGGTAGGAACTACAACGTCTACACCACATAGTGCCTAAAAATAACATTTTTTTTTATTATTTTGAAAATATTGAAAAAAAATTTAAAAAATAATTACTTGTTTGAGAGATATTGGAACTGTATATCTTATATCATTTCCATCTCGTTTGAAAACTGGATGAGGTTTATCTCTTATTACAAAAACTATGTCTGAAGGTATTCTATTCATCGCTTGATCTCCTTCTTTTTGAAATGTTATTTTAGTACCTGATTTCCAACCAGGTTTTATATTAATTGTTAACACTTTATCTTCTTTTTTAGAAGTTCCATCTGGTTGGAGTACTCTCCTAGAAATTTTCATTTTCTTTGTACACCCCTTACTTATATCTTCTAATGACACATATACTTCATGTTCAATTGCTGGGTCTTGAGCTTTTTCTTTAGATCTTCCCATGGGTGAACCATGAACATTAAATGACTGTGACCTAAAAGCACCCATGCCAGGAGGACCATGTGACATTCGAATAAAACCATCATCAAAGTCCATTTCGTCATCAAACATGGAACTATTAGAAAACAAATTTCCGAATGGATTTGATGAGCCAAAAAACTGTGCAAATGTTGCTCTAGGATCACCATGGAAAGTATATGAATAGTTGTTAGCATTATTTCCTGAGCCAGCACCTCCTTTAAGACCATCTTCGCCATATTTATCATATATATCACGTTTTTTTTTATCACTCAATACTTCATATGCTTCTGCTACTTCTTTGAACTTTTCTTCAGCTCCAGCACTTTTATTCTTGTCTGGGTGGTATTTGAGTGCCAATTTTCTATAAGCTTTTTTAATTTCATCATCTGCTGCTCCTTTTGACACTCCTAGGATTTGGTAATAGTCCTTTCCCATCATATGCTATAATCAAATTGAAATATTACTGAAGATTTAATTGGATTAAAATTATAATATAAAAATGCTAATTCATTGATGATACTTAATAAAATTACTATATTTAGAATTAAATTAGGATACATCAATACATTTACTATATGATAAGAAGAATTATGTATGTAAGCTTTAATAAATGATACCTATATATAACATATATTCTATATGAAATTTAATCAATATTCAAAGTTTATAGTAGTAACAATAATGATTTATGGTTTACAAAATACAATTCAACAACTATTCATTTGTTTGTATTTCACAAAATAAAAATAGGAATATAGAATAGCCCCTTCTTATTTATAAATATATCAATAACTGAAATACACATACATGAATTATAGCATAATCTGAAACAATGTATTTTTTATTAATTTCATTTTATTTTTATTGTTGTGAATTCATATTACACAAGACATGTTATAAAAAAATCACAAATATTTATGCTTGATAATGAATCATTTTTTAATGAAATAATTCAGCAAAAATACTGGTAGAATAAAAGAAATAAAAAATATTAAATTTCATAACATTTCTACTAATAAAAAAATAAAAAATAAAAATGAATTATTATGGTAGAAGAATTGAGTTTATAAGCAGATGTTTAATTTATTGTCATTTCTAATTTATATTATACCTATCTACAAAATGTTAACACCATTAAGTTGATATTAATTAAATGAATCTTGCTGAATATAATAAATAAATCTCAAAATAGAAAAGTAAAACTAAATTTATATTAACCATTTTTTCAATCATACCACCATTTGGTAAAATATCTATGTATTTTTCAGAGTAATCTTATAAGGATTTCAATACAGGAATTAATATTTACTATACCTAGTTATAACTTTGAACATTCTGTACCTACATAAATGGATGAAGGATTGTTGAATTTATAATTGTCGTGATACAATACCATATAAGTACCTACTAACAAACTATTCCCTAAGTGAATACACTCGAACCGAAAGTTAAGAGTAATGCAAAAAAAAATGACTAATGTGCTTTTCGAGAAAAGATAAATAAAGTACAAGTAATGACTTACACAGACGCATAGCACATTCCAAAGAGAAGAATAACAATACAATTATGACCTACGGTTAATCCTATTTTATTTTTAACGTAGGTAGTAGAACAAATTACTTACATTTATAATTAATTTGGTCGTTTCACGAGTAAATTTTTCTTAAATTAACTACAAGCGTAAAATATTGTGTAGCACGTAATTTTAAAAGATATTATGGTCACTTGTTACGGATTCGTATTTGGAAATATTATTTTCGTTAAAGACAGCGTATTGGCGTATTGAACCGAAAGAGTTTATCGTCTTCGTCTATCGAATGGCATTGCACAATAAACACTACTACAGTATCCAACTAACCCACGGACAGTTGGTAATGTATTTTTCGTATTTTATCGTGTTATACACACATATACACGCGCAGCATATCAAAAACGGAGGTAGAATATTCTAGAATTCACCAGAAGATCGTGGAGGAGCAAATCGTCGACCATGGAGGGGAAAATGACGGATGATTTGAATTTTAGAAAACCACACATTTCAAATTTAATCACATTTCATTCTTATAATATTATGTATTTATGTCCTATATTAGTGATTAGTCAAGAATAAATTGACACTCAATTTCACCTTAAAATATTCCGTTTATTTTATAAAATATCTAATTAATACAAATTACTAAATTGTACGAGTCAGCAGCCGCGCTATTCTGTAACTCGATAAGCTGTTATCGGTTTTTTTTTTATCGTTTACGAGTATTAACGAGTATTAACTTAGTAGGTACTAGTAGTTAGTACTCAAAGTCTCAACAGTTTCTACTAAGAATACTATTATAGAAATATTTTACTTACTACCAATTAGTTTTAGAAATTTATATTGTACATTTTCAGCCTAATTAATGTAAAGAGCATAATAATATGATGGTGGTCAGCCTTATAAGTTATGAGTTTTTTAGGTGACAAGGGGAAAGTACGCTAATCTCAGTTAATACTTGTCAATTTTTTAATGTTTCTTTAAATAAAATCTAACATTTTGTCATTTTGAAATCTTTATTTAGAATGAATTCATGTAAGGTATAGGTATTTGTGCGTGTAATATTTGATTATTAGATTATTATAGTACTAATTACTAGGTGCTTAATATAATTTCTACCTGTATGGATCATAACTGTATATTACAGTTACTAGTGTTACTAGTTACTACGATATAATAACGTAAAAAGTATTTTATAATATAATATGACACATATACATAAAATATGACACTTTTTGATCCTCTTGCAGTCTTGCGTCAGTTAGTTACCGGGATCTAGATGTCCGTTCACCGAATTTTACCCCGGCGTGGGCTATCGTTCACACTTGGATTTTATAAAATATATTAATTATATTGTAATACATCATATTAAATCATATTATTATGTAAAAGATCTAAAATTTCAGTCCATGACAATATTATGATGAAAGCAGAAAAATATTAATAATATACTGATTACCACGATTCACTAAGTTACGTGACTTACAAGTTCATTATTTCATATACAATATGGATGGGAAGCATAAAAGCATATTGTAAATTGTTAGAGAACCCAATGAAAATACAGGAACATACTATAGTCTATAGTTCTCCCGGAGTGTGAGTCATCATATTAACATATACTTATGGTACATTGGTACATAGCTGGTATAGATCAGGGGTGGCCAGCGAGAAGAGACTCGCGAGCCACCAAATATATATTAATTAATATGGAAGAGGCAAAAAATATATAAAAAAAGGTCATGTTATTATATTATAATACATACTCATACAAAAAAAATTAGTTTGTAAAAATGTTACGATAAGATTAAAGAGCTGTAAAAGTCAATGACGCGAGCGGCTGGCGAGACGCGGTTTGGCCACCCCTGGTATAGATCATAGACATATTAACTATAAAAAAATAATAATTAATATGTCTATGGTATAGATTGTATACTTTTAAAATAATAAAAAGTAAACAAACTATATACACATAGTGAACCAATTTTTAGGTTAGGCTAGGTTCTAACAATGTGACACTTCTTACATTGACACAGGATACTAGTTTATTTTTCAGAAAATAATTATAATAATTAATTACTCAGTCTAAACTATTAAAAAAATATTTTTTCTATAATTTGAAACTTATTTTATAGTATTAAATACATAAAATATTATTTATTTTTGAACACAATATAATGGAACAATAAATGTTCACTAAATTTAAAAATAAATTAAATTGTTTTTACAATAATACTAAAATTATTTAAAATATATAATATATATATACTATATACAGTTTTAAACTATTATTTTTCTTCTTTTATTGTTAAATTGAATATAACATAAAAAATCTTAAGATTTATTAAAATAAAATATCAATTGTATTTGTATGTAATATTATTGAAAAAATAATTTAATGATAAAACTTTACAAGTTTGTAATTTACACATCAATTAATATAGTAATTAAATTCATAAGGAAAGGAATTGATAATTTAAAATTAACCAATGTGAATTTACTAAACAAAATAAAATGTACATAAAATCAGAATAAACTACTTAATAACATAGGTACTAGATTAAAATGAATACAATAGATACACAACATGAAATTAATATTATTATTTATCTTCATTATTTTAATTCGGATTAGACTTAAGTGAAGCATGGAAATAGGAGACAAGTAGATACTTATTTCCTACCTCCTACTACCACAATTAGGGCCGTTCTCACAATGTTCGGTTAGTGCCTCATAACGCTAACCAGAAGAATTTATCATGTGTTAACTGATAGAATTCTATCAGTTAGTCTTAACCGACACTTAAATTAAAATAATGATTGTATAGGTCTAGTGTATCTGTGTATCTATATTGTGATTAAATCTATGTAAATGTAATAATATTATTGTTGAGAATTAATAAATACTAATCTATGGTAAAATTAAAATATATATTTTACACATTTTAGTAAACTAAAGATTTTACTATACCCAGTATCATATTTACCTTAGAGCAGTTGTAGGTAACTAAAATTTGTATCAATTGGGTTTAAACATATAAATACTCACCCTCTTATAGGTAATGATTATCCAACTCCAAAAAAACTCAATTTGGGATGACATTTTTATTTTCAGGGGCTGCTTATGTTTACGGGATTGTAGAAACCTTATTGACGAACAGTGATTGCCATTTTAAAGTAAATTTACATGCAAATATTCTTACATACGAATGTATATAACTCCATAAACAGAATAAATAAGATTGGCATACAAATATAATATAATAAATTATTTACTTGAAGCATTTGGTTTTTTTTTTAATCTGTAAAAAATATAACATGAAAATAGTATATTTTTAAAATTAATTTTATAATATAACTCACTTATGAGCTAATCTTGACTTGAGTGCACAAGTAAATTTATTTGCAACTTTTTTATCTAATGTTGTTTTGTCTTCTAATACTTTTTTACAATTTATAATTGTCATTGCCATTTCTTTACAGGTCATCTTAGGTGGGTCACG
This sequence comes from Aphis craccivora, assembly GCA_009835225.1. Classification (NCBI taxonomy): domain Eukaryota; kingdom Metazoa; phylum Arthropoda; class Insecta; order Hemiptera; family Aphididae; genus Aphis; species Aphis craccivora. Next base: position 32,100 of record VUJU01001152.1, read on the forward strand.
CTTTTTCTAAAATGATTAAAAATTTGAATTAGATATTTGGTAAAATAAACAAATTTTATTTTACGCAAACATATACAAATTGTTTATTAATTACAGGAGGTGGAGTATTATCTGCATCAAAATCATCAATTAAATCAGATTCAGAAAGAACTTCTTCTTTAAGACTTTTCATGTTTAAGTGACCACCTAATGTTTAAAGTAAAATTTTACTATTATTTAAAATACATACATTTTAATGATACTACATAATATTGTAATCTGTTAAATAGTCATTATTAATACAATAATTAAGTTAGCACATACTTTTTTCGTCCTTAATTTGAGTAACCAATCCACCTCTTTTTTTACCATTAGTTTTTCGAAGGTTTGCATCTTGATCATGTAATCTAAATAAATAAATTAAAAATATTAGATACAATAACTTAAAATGTTTTCATTTATAATATTAATATCATAGTAAGAATTGAAATTGTCTATAACTAGTCTAGATACACTTAATGCTCAGATCTTCACCCATTAAAAAGTTCTATAACAGGGGTGGCGAACCTTTTTTGGGTCAAGTGTCAAATTTATCCAATTAAGTTTTTAAAAAATTTTCACGTGCCCAAAGGAAATAACATTTTCTAAGGATAAAAATAGGAATATTATAATTTTTAAACATAATTTATAAATATTAAATACCTAGCATAATTTTTTATAATTTTAATTTTTCGCGTGCCATTGAAATTTGAGCAACGTGCCACTTCTGGCACGCGTGCCATAGGTTTGCCACCCCTGTTCTATAATAATCATCTATTTCCTTAAATAATTGATGAAATAGAATTATAGTGTGCTGTCAAAATTTTTAAGAGCAAATTATTTTGGAAAATCACTATGTTCTCCCTTTTACTTTCTATAATGCTACATTTCTTTTGCATATTTAAACAGTTTGTAATAATATTCTTTACCCAAAACAACTTAGTTATTTTATCAAAAAATAAAAAAAATTTTCAGTTTCAGACTAATTTATTATACCCTATTTACACGTCTAAAAAGATTAATATGTGTGTATTTATTATAATATATATCTTATTAAAATATTAACACATACATATTTTTGTATATTCAACTTTACTCTTACAAAATGTGAAAACTGCTATTAAACACTAATTAATTGGACAGTTTGATTGTAAATACTGCAATAAAAGAATAACATAAGACACTTATGCATTATTAAAGTCAGTGATTTCTAACAATTGGCAGGTAGCTAATAAGCAACTATGGTCTCAATAGAAAGTATATTCTATATATTGTTATCAATAGACTTCAAAGATAGTTAGATATTCCTGAAAATATCAAAACTGAAAACATATATTAACTTTCAAACATTATTTTGCTTACTTTTTAATTAGTTTTCTAGCTAATTGATTAGCAAATTCTGTTCGTTCACCAGTACGTCGATTAGCCAAACGTTCTTGAATCAAATTTGTTAACTCGTCATTAGTGACTATTTGAGATGTCATTATCTTTTTTAAAAACCAACAATATAGTATAATTAATTTTTGTGTATATATATATATATATATATGTATAAATAAAATCATAAAACATTAATAAGTTACTTTTTTCTTTGATGGTCTGATGTATACACCATCGACTAATTCATCTTTCACTTTTGCTAAACTCATAGACTTTTTTGAAGCCATTTAAAATATACCTATTTAGAATTTTTGTATAATAAAGTTAAGTTATTTATGTATATTAATAATATTATTAGTATTACAGTTGAAAAAAATTATTTATGTTTAAAAATTTTAAATATTTGTTAATAATTCTTTAAAATTTTTATCATGTCAATTTAATATTTATTTGTATATTGTATGACATTAATGCATTGATTACACTTATATTGTGATAATAATATAATGGCCAATGGAATAACTTAATTTTGTGACATGAAATATGAAAATATGACATAGTCACAGTCCACAGAATATAATATTATCATAATTATAGATTATAATATTATATTAAATCATAGAATAAATAGATTAAAATATTTTAATAATATAATATTATTATTATATATTTTTATAACAATAAATAATAAATATTAATATTATTATCTATAAATTGTTTGTGTATTGTTTATCTATTTGAATGTATTGTAAATATATTTTTTACAGTGTGTCTTCATTACAGATATAGATAATTGATTATATTATGTAGTGGAGAGTGAAGATACATTTATATTATAATAATATTATAATACACGAGTAGAAGAAGAGTAAAAAAAAAAATCTGACATAGCTATCAAATTATTATTTGTTTTTACTTGATAAATTCTATCGGTATTAGTTTATTAGTGACACCGAATTACAGGAGCAGCCAATACTCATTACTCGCCTTTTTTTAGAAAACAGCAGCTGCAAACTTGCTAGTTACAACGTTACACCACAAAATAAAATAAGTTAAGCTTAATGCTTAATGCATCAGTTATAGGTACTAGTTACAGGCTTGTAGCACAGAACAGGTTAATATACTGTTATTAGAATATATAACTTAGGTATTAAAAAATATTTAATAATTAATATTCATAGGGCTACAATTGCCTATAGGGCCTATAATTGACCATAGACATTAGACCTTGAATACCCAACTGCTCACTGATCTTAAATTAATAGAACGATTTAAAATTTATTTTTACATTTTTCTTGAATGTATCTGTAATCGTTGTAAGTAACCCACACCAGTAGTAACTAGTAAGTAGGCCGTAGGGTCACTCACTAGTAAGTAGTAACTATAACTGCTCATAGGAATAACGTTTAGACGTTCAATATTCATTAACTGTATTATCTATTGTTATGTACTGTTTATTATACTATGGTACCTATGGTAAAATTTTTTTGATTACATATTAATATAGTCGCCAGATCGCAACAAATTGAATTTCAATCATTCTGGCGCTTAAAAGGTTGAATCTATGATCTATACCCTCATAGTTCATACCTAGCATAAACTATACCAAATAATACTATATTATTTGACTATACTAAATACTAATAAGTAAAAAATCACATCTTATGCATTTTATGACCCAAATTATCTCTAAATTCTAATCTTCCATACCACAGATTATTAGTATATTTTCATATTATCTGTGATCAACGAATGAAGCGCGACGCTGTCTCCCACTGGGAGACTCCCACCATTTTTTAGTTTTTCCAGATAATATTGCATATCACGGTGACTGGTGAGTGGTGAGCTGTGAAGATGTCTTAACTCTTAATTCGTGATCATATCATACCTGATACCTTTTAATTAATAATTGTATCATGTTTATGGTTTAAAACCGCGTCATAAATTATAAAACTTAAAACTGTTCGTCACAGTAATAACTAATAACTAATAAGTTGATGTTGAATGAAAAGTAATTTAACAGACTAATTGGTATTTGCCGTAGTGTTTGGTGATACTTATTTCCTATTTGTTTTTGACATTGCACAATGTTCAATGTTTAGTGTTTACATTTTTTACACAGATTTTTTTCCAATTATAAACGACACGTAGGTAGATAGCAGAACTGCAGAATAATAATAATATGCTAAATGCTTTCATAGACGTTGCAGCAGCTGCATGCCTGTATACTATATAGTGTTACACACGTCTTACACGTTGCCAAAGACGATTATTGTATTTTAATAATAGTCAATACTGAATATCTATACCAGTTGATACCTAAAACCTGATAAGATTTATTATATTATTTAGAATATTTTGGTTTTTGAATTTTTGATGTGTTCTACATTTTAAAGTAAATAACATATTATTCATTGTATTTTCTATACATTCATTGAACATTCATTTTGATGTTATTTTTTGTTTTAACCATTTTACTGTAAGTTAATATTATATAATTTCGCCGATTTGTCTTATAATCATATTTAACATCTTGTACCTTACAGATTGTAGAACTTGGATTCGTGTACTATCAATTGATTATACTACCGGGTACCTGAATAATCGTAATTTTGTAATTCTAAGTATGTAACTTAAATGTTCATTTTATATTTATTTTACTTCTCATCTGATACAATATTGAATCAAATTGTTTATAGAACTGTGTTGTTAGTTGAGCGTAAGACACTAATATTGTCTTGTGATGGATTCTACTGATGATGTTACAAGTAAAGACGAAATTGAAAAAAGGGTTAGAACCCTTTGGGTGGGTAATCTTCATCCAAAAGTTTCAAGCAGAGATGTAGCTGAACTTTTCTATCAGGTAATTATAACACATTTACACAAATTTAATTAAATATTTTTGATTGTTAGATAGGTAGACAATTAAATTCAATTGTATCATTATACAAGATAAAATATTATTATTTTAAAGAACTCTTGTAGTTGGAAACAAGAGACAATTCCACTAACACAATCTTAATCAAATGTTAATTATGTACATACCTATATTTATTTATTCTTGTATCTATATTGTAAAATTGTGAAGATTAAATATATATTTTTATTAATATTATTTAAAATAAATGCATTGATGATTTACTATCTACCTATATAGTTAAAAACATTAAGTATATTTAGTGCTTAGGTATAAATTAAATTAAATAAACTATTTTGTTCTTTACATTTCATTTATGGTTTAGGAACAATTGTAGTTTAGCTATCAAGCAATTTTTTTTTTTTTTTTTGAAATGTGTATTTCAATGAATTAAGAATGATGGTGCAAAAAAAAACAAAAAATCGCTTTGTAGCTAAACTGCAATTATTCAATGGTTTATATTATTACTAAAAATTGAATATTGGGTTGGCAATACACTAAGAATATACCAAGATTGTCTAACTTCCAACTGCAAGAGTAATGTAACATAATAGTTATCTTGTTCTTAATGTAACCTTTAAATAATATATGGAATCACTTACCATGACAATGTATAATTCTGTTGTTATTTTAAATATTATAGGTACTTATTAGTTTTTTAATTTTTGTAAATTTTTCTTTTTTTTTAAACAAATATATTGTTTTGTTTTCTATGCATTAAAATATTTTTGATAAGATAAAAAATATGTACCTAAATATTAATTAGATTTTTGATTGTTAAGGTGGGGCCAGTTGAATATGTAGAATTTGCGTATGACGAAAATGATGTATGTGAAAACTTTGCTTTGGTTGTATTCAAATATTCAAGTTCAGTGGAAGATAGTATAAAATTTTTTAAAGGTACTAAATTATATGGATTGCCGATAATAACTAAAAATTATTCAAAACACTTTGAAGATCCAGTTTTTAATGATCAACTTAACTATTTTAAACAACTAATCAAAGTCGAACAAAATTATCAACCAAATAATAGTCCTGCTGAAAGTAAATGGATTGATCAAAGTTTAAATGAGAAAAACATTCCAGAAAGTCTGCCTAAACCACCTATGCATGAAGAACGTGGTTTTAATAAAAATCAAGATAATTATGATCGTAGATATAGTTCTAAAGTTAATTCAAGTAAATATAGACATAATGCCCGTCATTCCAAAAATCATAACTCTGTAAATAGTGGTGAACATTATCCAATTGATAAATCTCACCGTAGTCAAAAACATTATAAAAACTCTGAACACAACAGCAGCTCTAGTTCAATGGAAGTGTCTAACTATGAACGGGATTCATACTATCATAATTCAAATAATGATCATAAACACCATGATAATACATCATTTAATCGGAAAGAAAGTGCTTACCACTATCAGGAACCTAGGTCTATGCATGACAAAGATTCTTCTAAAGATATGCTAGTACGTGATCTAAGAGATACTATGTTAAGGAAACGTAGTCGCTTGGATTCTAATTTTCATATTGATATGAATACTAATGCTGGTTGTACATCATTATTAGATCTCAGAGATACTATGTATCATAGAAAGAACAATAGGTATGAAGATCAAGGACAACAGCATCATGAATCAAACTCCAATAATCGATGGTCAGAACGAAATCAGGACATGCATGGTAATGGTAGCTTCTCAAATAAAGGACCTCGTAAAAATAACTACAATTCTGAGCGTTACAGTGAATCAAATACTAAACATCAAAATCATTATGCTGATAGAGGTTACCAAGGTAAATCACACAATGGTTTTCAAGATTGTGGCAATGAATCAACAAGTAATTATAACAATGGTTATAAGCGCGATAAAAATAGGCCTATCAGTAATAAGTACAACAATCCGCAGAATATGGAATCTAGTAGTCGTCATCACAACTCTTATCATCCTTACCAACGAAATAATGAACACAGTGGTCAAAGTCGTGGTAGAAGTTACAATAGAGGGGGTTCTGATCGATCAAGACATAATTATTATTCATAAAATATAATTAATGTAATTTAAAAATTAAGCAAGCTCATTAAAAAATAGTATAAGTATTTTTTTTTTTTTTTTTTTTGACTAAAATTACATTTAAATATTTTTATATTTATTAAAATAATCAATTTATGCATGATACCTGTTAGAAAAAGATCTCGAAACAGATTTTTGATTATTTTGATGTTTACATGAATATATGCATCACATATATTATTATTTAGTTAATATTCAAACTTAAATACAAAATCAATTTTTCAATGTTAAAACTTGAATGTTATAGTTCTTACTTTACATTTTATAAATAATAAAAAAAGAATCCGTATAATGGAGTAGTTTAAGTATTGTTTTTGAAGTATACTACTATGAAATATAAATAAAAATTTATGTTTGGTTTAATTTAACATTGTTGTTTAAAAAGTTTACAATTTAATATAAAATATAAAAATAAATAACAACACAACATTCTAATAAAGTTAAAAATTTTTATTGATTTAAGACGATGAGTGGAGGTATTTGATCACCTATCTAAGCTAATGTTGGGTTTGGATATTGATGTTTCATCTTAAATATAATAATATATATTTTGTTGAAATGTATCAAACGGATATTATTTCTTTAACCAATTTATAGATTTGATTGATTAGAATTTTAGAACATTTAAAATAATTACTTTTAATTGTTGGTCTTACATAGATAATTTAAAATCTTTCATCTTAAACAATTTTTTTATCGTAAATACAACTATAACTTTAACACTTTAACACTGCGTTATGTTTTTAAAAAATTTAGTATTTATTTATGTACAAGACAAAACAATGTAAGTAGTACTGCACATCAAAATTTGAAAAGTTGAGAAATGCCGATAAATCAATTTCCTGCTCATTTTTTGTGACACGTATAGGAAGGTATTAATTTTTACTTTTAAAATTGACTGTACATTTCCTAAATACCTTTTTCTTAATTGTACTTGGAATTCATTGCACACTTATTTTTGAAAAAAATTACTTAGGTGAACTTTATAAAAAGCCATAGCAATTTTTGTTGATGTAAAAATATGCTTTATGATTTGTATGACAAACCTAATTATACTATCACGGAAGAGATTAATCTGGTATTGTAGATAAACAAATTTTTTTAAAAAATAATATATTGCAGCGCTGACCTGTGATTATATCTAAATGCAATAACAGATTCACTGGAAAATTTCTGTTAACTGATGAGTAGCAAATATTTTATGTACATAGCAATTAATGATGTACAAAAAACTAAATAATTTCGCTAAGCAGAGGCAGACCCAATAATGTTCATATATCTATAAATTATAAATGTAGAGCTATTAACTATTCAATTTTAAACAAGTAAGCCAGTGGTTCTCAACCTTTTTCATTCACGTACCCTTTCGTGACTTTGACTTCTCTCACCACTATTGCACGTACCCCAAATATAAATTTAGAACAAATAAACAAAAAATAATTTTTTCGCATACCCCTTGAGATCATGTCACATACCCCAGGTTGAGAACCACTGAAGTAAGCCACTCGCTTAAATTTATAAATTTAATGTTAAATAAATATCTTTATGTAGCATTAGGTGTATTGCATTTTATCACTGTTTCTTTATTTTTTCAATCACAATAAAAATTTACTTTATACATTATACAAGAAAAAAATGGTCGATTTAATATTAAAGCACAATCTTAAATAAAATATAGTCATTTAAACATGCACCTTTCTGAAAAGTAATTCATAAAAATAAAACATGACATATAAATAAATATTTTCTATTCATTATTGATTTTAAGCAATTTTCACACATGAATTGTATTTACTAAAAATATTTCAAAACAATTATAATAATATAAAAAATATATACTTAAGTCTTAAATTATATTTATATTTATCTACAAGTTCAACGTATAATTGAATAGTTTCACAAAGTGTTAAAAAAATATACTTTATAAAATAATAGATGACATTTAATGATCATAAACTAGGGTTCGGATTTTATATTGTTTGCTAATTATTATAGCAGAGTAAGTAGCAGAGCAATAAATTCGTTTTATGCACCAAGAACTTCAAATATGAAATTTTATTTTGTTATTTTTGTATGTTTGAATATTTTAGTTTTTAATGCTATTTTTTGCTAAAATACACAATAATATAATGATTTATTTATGAAAGTAATAAATCATAAATCTCATCTATATTGAATGAAAACAGTACCTACTTATAAAATACATACATAAAATTCTCACATTCATAAAATATTATTCAATTATAATATCTAAATTCTATTTTTAAATAGTTGCATGAAAAATTTTTTTTAAATATATTAATTTATAACTTATAAAATTATATTATAGATATTAATTTAAAAGATAAAATAAACTGTTAGTAAAAGATGATAAATTTAAATAACTTAGGTAATATACTTTTAATTTACATTTTTTTTTTTTTTTGTTTCTTTTTATATTTTTAGGACACATTATAGCGCATATTCCAGTACTTTTCAATACTATATCCAAACCCTAGTCATGAGAATCATCAAATTAATTTTTAAAAACAGTTCCTAATATTAAGAATGTGACGTTATAGCATCATGAGGTTTTCCCATTTGTGTCAATACCTTATCGAGCCATTGTAAAGGTCCATGTAAATGTATCTCTATCCAACACGGTGTACTTGTTACATCTTGACGATGATAATCAGCTCCCCAGCCTTTTACAAATGACATACGTATTGTACACATTTTAGTTAATTCAAAAACTGCCTCAAACCCATGATTAACTGATTGTGATAAAAGACCAGCAAACTCTTGATTGTTAAATATACGTAATGAACAACCTGGTGGTATTTTACACACTGTAGATGGATGAAAACCGTGGTGTTGGTTACAGTTACGTGATTGAACAAATATAGCAGAGTCAGATAAACATTCAGCAAAGACCTCACCTCCAACATAATATAGTTGAACACCTAAAAAAATGTATTATAAGTACTGAAATAGTTTCAATTTTGATTAACCAGAAAAAATATATTCATACCTTTGCCTATATGTCGTCTAGTATTTTCAATAGTAGAATTACGATTTACATTAGATAACTGACCAAGACAAAATCGGTTTAAATCATTCCTTGGGTTTGTAAAACCATCTACAACCACATGAGGAGAATGACACTGGTACACTTCACCCACTCTAGAATTGAGTTCGTAATATGCTATACTAGCCCAACAAGGTTGCTCCTTAAAAAAAAAAGTAATAAGTATTAAATAATTTGATATTCTTATAAAAAATTTTAAATTATAGACTAACTCTTAAATACGATTTCTTGACTTGATTTAATTTAATAATGAACAATTAAATTATTATGCATTCATGACAAGAGAAAAAATAAAATCTAAATATTATATAATTTTATGTTCAATTTGTTTAAATTTCATTATTATTGTTTATGACAAGTACATTTTTAGTAAAATTTTCTTTAAATTACTCTGTAAAAACTTAAGAAGTTACCTTTACATCTCAGTTTAAATAATTGAAGAAAAAGGGTACATCTATATATCTCTAACAAATGATTTGAATTGTTTTAAAAACTTTCTTTTTTTTTTAAAACAATAAATATAATATTTACATACAAAAAATGTAGGTACCTAGGTATCTATTTATATTTCAAATTTTTTAACATCAAGAAGTTATTTATTGATAATACCTGTTTTTATATTTATTTTAACAACTAAAACTATCATAAAATTCATAACATAAAATGTTAATATCTAGCCTCTAAATAATAATTAATAACCCAAAACATATATTACTTGATAGACAATTGGAATACCATCAAGATCTTCTAAATTAGTATTTTTGTCAATATTATTTATCTTGTTTGGATCATCTGTTGAAGAAAATGAAGTGTTCTCTGAAATATATATACATGTATAAGTTAAAATAAGGCTTATATAATCATTTAGCTTTTATTCTAAAATACTTCACCTATTAGAGAAGTGTCTGAAAATGGATTAATATTATTTGTTGAAGAAATTTGATTGGGAACATTAGATGTAGTTTGATTAGTAGTTAATACAGTTTCTGGGAATCCATCAGTGTTCATTGATACATTAATTGGCATTCCAACATCAATTGGTGGCTGATATTGCTGCAATGTCTGTTGTGGAGCATATTCACTTTGACGAGGAACTAGTACCGGTGGTAAAACTACCAAACAACAAAATATGTTTAAAAATATAATATATATTAATGAATATAATAAACTTTCTGATTTTACCTGGACTTTCAACTCTTTGATAGTGGTATGGATTTATGCAAACATCTTTTTGTTTAGCAGAGAATGGAAATTGACAGTGATCAACTGCTTTAAGCTCATGGTGTGACTGAAGATCAGGCCATCGCCATACTCTGCAGTATATAACATGAGGTAAGCCTTTTCTATGAGATACCTAAAATTACAAACTTTTAATACAAGCATATGATTGTAAAAAAACATAAAATATTATAATCTTACTTGCAATCGGCCATCAAGACTTCTAGGTATAGTGACACATTTACTTGGTTGTCCAGGTGAACTTAGAGCTTTTTGTAAATCTTCAGTTGCTCCTTTTGTTTTTTTTAACTTCTTCATCAGTGCATCTACAGCTTTTTCAGCCCACTTCTCTTCTTCATCTCCTTGTTTCCACCCTAGTAATTTTTTTACAGATGGACTGGTAAATGAAAATAAACTATTCAAAGCACCCCCTGTTGTATCCATTTCTTCCACCATTATTACTACCTATTCAGACAGTAAAATATACATATTAAACACATTAAATAATACTTTAATAATATATATTTTTTTTATGCTGTCATCATAAATTAAAATATTTAATAAATCATAATTAAAAAATATATTTATATTAATTATATTATATTAAAATTTTTAATAATAAGCCATAAATATTAAAATATAATACCTACATATAAATTTCCTAAAAATACTTACTAAATTTAATAATTGTTTTTTAAATTTATAATATATAACCAGTTTATATATACCTAAATGTATGTAAATAATTTAAATGTTTTTATTTTTATTTATTTATTATACATTATGTAAGTAGGTAGGTACATAAATAACTAATAAGTTAACATTATAATATATACTTCACTATTTATAAATTTGTTTTCGTTAAAAAAATGAATATTATTCATTGAGCAAATATTCAAAAAACAATAGTTTGGAATCCGCGCATTGAAAATTGCAATAGTTTCCAAGTTCCAAGTTTTAAAGAGTTTAGAATGACAGAATTAGCGCGCGTGCGCATTTTTTAAATATTATAAAATCGATAATTGTATGCACTATAACATCGATAATGTATTGATTTTTTACTACGCGCATGCGCTCTACAAGACAGGATGACTGATAAAAAGTTATAATTATAATTTATAAGTGTGTATATATATATATATATTAACTGTTAAGGAGTACTGTTCCATCTTCTCAGTAATACAGATAACAGCAACATTTTTAAATAGAAAATGGTTGTTTTAACTTTATTCTACTTATAGCCAATATGACACTAGGTATCTATCTTAAAGTACATAATTACATTTTTTATGTTTCGTAATAATTTGTTTTAACATTAATTATCATGTTGTGTATAAATCTGTTTTAACTTATTATTTATTACAATAAGTTCTAGTGAAGTGTGATTGGGAAACATGAATACATGATTGAGTTGCTTGTTGAAGAAACCAAACATTGATGAAATGATGAACCTTCGGATAGTAATGATAGGTAGTTCTAAGTTGAATTTTCATTCAACTAATAAATAGCAGCATCATCACATCAATTGCAATTTTGTTTTTCGGAGATTTTTTTGGTAGTAGATTACAGCTCACTGACTTAAAAGTGTGAACATTTCAGGAGTGAAAAGACTTGTAACATTTTAGACAGCTGAATAAAAAATATCTACTTGATAAAGTGAACGCATAGAAGCATATAATGGGACTATGGTAATCTAAATATCTAATGGAGATTTCCATTTAAAAATGTTGGTTAAAAATATGCATATTTGAGTATAAAGAGATTTGGTTAAGCCCTAAAGTTGAGTTCTGTAGGCCAATATGAGTTTGAGTAATTATGTGCAAAAAAAGATATTATTAATACTTAGATGTTTAAATGTGTGAAATAATTTGTAATCAATTAACTCGAATACTTTCTGTGTTTTGTCATTCAATAATTTATAATGTAGGTACCTATTAAAAATAATTTTCATTATAACCTATCTACTTTAGAAATCTATAATCTGATATAAAATCATATTATTAAAGCATTATTTATATGAACACAAGGTATTAATAAATTATAAGATTTATATAAATATATATAAAGTGTTAGTGATGGTTTAATTAGATTTTTCTTTTTTTTTCTGGCAATTTTAATTAAATAACTTCTAACTTAATATAATTATGTTTGTACATTTATTTCAATATGTATTTAACTAATAACTAATTATAAAATATTAAAATCAAATTTATTTATGATTTGTGTATAGGACTAAACTAATAAACATGGATATTCAGTCAGTAGATTCTAGTCGCAGTCGATCAACTAATCGCAATGAAACCATTTCATATCAACATTTTCTTGATATGGAAACCCTATGTGATCGATTAATACTGTTAGATTACGAAACGTATGTAGTGAAATCGTTGAAAATGAGACCAATTAATAGGTAAATTAAATAAATAATTATATTCATCTTAAATTAAATAATAACTAATTAAATTAATAATGTATTAGACATTATTTTGCTTTACAAACTAGTTCTGGAGAACAGTTTTACATGTTTGTATCTTTAGCCATATGGCTGTTAAGCAAACTTGGTAAAGATTTAAAACAGCCGCAAGAATATGATGATCCAAATTTAACAGTTAACAGTATACTAGAATCTTCTGCACAATTAGTATGATATAATATATACTATAATTATAAACTAAAGAAAAACATTTTTAAAGATGTACAATTTTTAGGAATTATCTGTTGATTTTCCAGTCAATCAATTAAAACAAGGTTTTGGAAAGCATGTCATTGACATTTTAAATGGACTAGCAAATTTGGCTTTAAAAAAAAATGATTTCACCTACAAAAAGTATTAAAGTAATAATATTTTAAAATGAAAATTACTTGAATAGCAACTTTAATTTTCAGGCCAACATTTCCAGTTGAAAAAGAAGAAATAGAAGAATTACCTGAAAACAATGCTGAACTTTTATTGGAACATGTTGAAGAAGAAATGGTTTGGACAGACTCTGATTCTGATGAAGAAAATATGCTTAATGTTAATGATTTAACTGTTTTAAACAGGGTAAATAATGAATATTTTACAATTTAGTATAAATTACTTTAAACATATTAATTCCAGAATAAAAGACAAACCTCTTTTAAAACAAATGAGAATTTAAAAATATCAACTGCCAATAAAGAAGAATGGAACCTAGAATTAGAACAAGTACTACCTTCATTACGAGTAACAATCAAGCTAGGTATTTAGTTAGATCCTAACAAATAAATAATTAGTTTAAAATTACCAGTACTTATTTGTTATCGCCTTGCCAGTGCCCCGTAAAAAAATGTTTGCCCCACCATAAATAAATAAAAAAATACAATAAATATAAAAACTATCACAATATTTAATATTATTAAAAATAGTACAAAAGTTTAAAATTCAAATTTTAAAAATGTATTATTGACGCCCTGCCATAAATTAAAAAACTATACCATAAATAAAATATAAAAATATTTCAATACTTCATGTTAAGAATAGTATACAATTCAAATTTAAAAAATGTAATAAAATTATAAATTTAAAAAAATATATATTAAATTACAAAGGAGGCCAGAACTCTGAAGTATCTTTTAAAATAGTTTGAAATGTATCTTGTTTCCAGAGACGTGTTCTCCACATAAATTCAACCAAATAAGACTCAAAAAAATTCCTATTAGCTTAAAATTTAATTTTATATAAAAGTCTGAATAAAGTAGGCATTTTAATAACGAAAGCTCGAAAGTTAGCAACGTATTAAACGTAGATATTTCCAAAATATTTTCTAAAATAGATCATTTATCACAAATTAAACAAAATAATTGTAGGAATAGCATAATATATCTATACAGCGAGGCGATAACAAATAAGAGTGCCGGAGCGATATGTTTTTTACGGGGCACTGGCGGGGCGATAACAAACAAGTACCAAACTACCTAATTAATTAAACAATAAATAAATGATTTTTATTATATTATTATAATTTAAAAACATTATTCGCATTAACTTAAAACTTTTACGCATATTATACTATTTATTATGTATTTATACTGTGAATATATTTTTTCTATCTATCAGTACTTACAGAAAGGTCTCATTAAATGTTGAGTAATATTATATGATATATTATGTTATTTATTTATTTTATTTTTTAATATTTGACGGGCTGAGCCCTTTATACAATAATGCATAACACATCGTAAATGCATAACTCATTTATAATACAATAAATAGAAAACTTATTTTACTTATTATACAAAGATACATATTACTTATAATTATTATAATAATTAAATACCAATAATATAATAAATACAATATTTTTGTGATGAAATTATATCAATTTTTTGTAATAATTAAAGTATAATAAATTACTTTAATAGTTATGTCAAAAAACATATTGAATTCAAGTTTAACACATCTATAATAGTGACGCACCCACTTTTAAAAAAAAAAAGATTTTTAACAATTCTTTTTTATTCTGTTTAAAATCAGTTTAGAAAGTTATAATTCATATTTATGTTCTTTAATTGTACATATATTATGTTTGAATTGATTCATAAACTTTTATTTGTTAAATTTAGACTATAAAGATTGGCGAACAAGTTTGAAACAAATGAAGGAACACAAACTTATGATGAATGCATCTATAGAAAAAGTCAAGCCTCTTTTGACCAATCTTTGTAGTACACTAGGAGAAACTATGGAGAAAGTTTATAGTAGAGAACAATACTTGAATAGTTCTTTAGATAACCTTTTAATAGAATACCGTAATTCTCAGGTATAAATTATAAAAAGTATTTAATAATACAGCTATTTTGTAATAACTGAGTGTATATATATTTTTTTTATTATTATTTAGGATGAACTGGCTCGAGTTATTGAACACTATAAACTTTTAAATAATGGTATTGTTGAACGACAAGATACATTATTAAAAATAACTGAACAATTAGATATTGTTAAACAAGAAATGGACGAAAGAGGATCGAGTATGACTGATGGAAGTAAGTATACTTCTATGCTATAGCTTAAAGAGTAAAGACTATAATAAATTCGTGTTATTTCAATTAATAATTATAATATTCAATGATAGCACCACTAATCAATATAAAAAAAGCAATAGCAACTATTAAGTCAGATATTATGGAAATGGATGTTCGTATTGGTGTATTGCAACATGGATATTTTATGTCTAAAGTACATGAAAAATCTGTTATTCAAGATCCTATGATAAGGCCAATATTTCCCAGAACTGTGCTGTGATAATATTATATAGGTACCTTCACTTATTCCTTTGTTTAGTTAAAAATTAATTAGTAAATATTTAAATTTTGTTTTTTTATATATTTTTTTAATCATCACAATTAAGCAAAATGTTTTGTTTATTTAAGTGCAATAAAACACATTTTTAACAAAATTATGATATGTAATTTATTTCCATTTTGTAAGATTTAAACAAATATTAACTGCTTACAAAAGATCTATATGTATAAGTACACCTATATGTACAGGTTACTTTTAAATTAGATAATATAATCATGGCTACAAAAAACCTCCAATATAATTTATTAAAACTCCAGAAGTGGTTAAAATTATGGAGAATTAAGATAAGTGAGAACAAATCAACCCATATTGCTTTTACTCTCCCTTATAAAGACAGTATTCCAGTGATTTCAAATGAAATAATAATCCCCAAGGAAGACAAACGATTAATCTGGGCAACACATAATATACAAATCAAAAGAAAATCCTTAAACCTCAAGCTACCCAAATTCAAACATCTCACTCGAAAACAAATTATTCGCTCTGCCATGACCTCTGGAGCACCATTAAAATATCAAATCTAAATATTTTTCAGTCATTCACAATCTATAAAGTTAAGGCTAATAAAAAAAGTTCTATGGTACGTCAGGTTGTATTTTCGCAAGAGTCTGGAGTGCAGGACACACTTATTTAAATATCTAATACAAAAAAATTCCAAGTATCGGAAAATTTGGTCTTTAAAAAAAATAGACATTTAAAAATTCCAATAATTAGTTTTTGAATAGGTAACTACAAATATTGAAAAAGAAAAAAAGGAATGTTTGCTAAATTACTGTATATTTTATACCTTTGTATTTATCAAAGGTATACGATTCTATTTAATATTATGTAAAATAATAAAACTATAGATTTATACCCGAATTTTGGCGGTGTATTAGTTACAAGTACTTATTTGAAATTAAAAAAAAATAATAACAATAATAGTTATATAGATTAATATTAATATATATATTTTTTTTAAATAAATATACCTAACACTGCAACAACTAAATTTCATTTTTAATATTAATCGTAATGTAAGTGATTAGGTAGTATAAATTGCAATGAAACGTTTGAAAAATTAGAGTTGGCCGTTAGGTATTCCTTTAGTACATAATTAATAATTAATAAGAACGGATACCTAGACGGACGACTATACCGTATGTATGTATAGTCATGTTTTGACGTAGGCAGGTCGTAAGTACACGTATACAAGTACTTAAATAATATAACAATATAGATGGATTGTGTATAGCCATAGTTAAACTCTTATTATTTATAGTAAACTAGTATTACTACTCAATATAATATATCTATGTAACAAATCAAAATCTGTTATATATTGTTGTATATACTGGTTTGCATTCAATCGAGTAGACAACGCACAACCTGTTCATAAAAGTATGTCGTGCGATTGGAATTTAATTACAGGTATGTAATGCGACTTGGGTAAGAAAACAGCAGAGCTTCAGTAGAGGGAAGAAATTAACCAAATAATAATATAATGTAACGACCGCGTGCGGCGACACGTTCGTCAAAATATTGATTTCTCTCCGTCAGACTACGGCGGCTATCTATAATATTATAAGCCCGGCCCGGGCGAAAACGCCGCCACTGACCTTGGGACACGATACCGATGTCACATATTGTAAGACGTAATGTATAATACGAATACACGATAAATATAATACATATAAACATATTATATAAAATAATATTATAATTTTAAATTTATATATAAATGTATCGAGCATTCGCACCGCGGCTGATCGGCGTGATCGCTGATGCCAGCGGCAGCCGCCCGTCAGCTGATCGTGGACATCGGAGCCCGAGCGCGGCCGACGGACCACGGACGCCCCCGCACGCTCCGAACGAGCGCGCGTCAACACTTCTACCACACTGTAGTACCACCACATCTGGTCACAGGTATTACCCGCCGCCGGTTCCATCCCCACCGCCGGGGCATAACCACGTCCTCGGGTCGTGTTTCGTGACGTCGTACGCACCTCTTCGGCTCTCTCCGACGATGATCGACGACGAGTGACTACCGACGGCTGACGGTTAGCACGGGGGAGCAGTAGGAATAACGGCGACCATCCAATACCCAAGTCCCAAATAACAATAATAACAAAAACACAGATCGCTATAGATCA
Source organism: Aphis craccivora (assembly GCA_009835225.1). NCBI lineage: Eukaryota > Metazoa > Arthropoda > Insecta > Hemiptera > Aphididae > Aphis > Aphis craccivora. Next base: position 50,230 of record VUJU01001152.1, read on the forward strand.
GTCGACAGTCACTCAGTGCAGTGTCTTTGCGGCGCGTTAAGGGCGAATTGTCGTATTTATTTTAATCGTCGCTAATTATATTATTCCATAGTATATTATTGTATTTTCGTTTCTGCGTCCGACGTCGCTCATACATCACCACCATGTCTGCACACGCGTCCGGCAAGCTCATCATAGTGTCTAACAGGCTTCCGTTCGTTCTCAAAAAAAACGAACAGACGCAAAAATGGGAAAGAAAAGCCAGGTATGATTGGGTTTACGTACTATTTTAGAAATCATAAAAAAACATTTACGCGTTACGAATAGTACCGTGTGTTTTATCTCGGTGTTCGTTAAGCGACCACAAAAATGATAAGAACCTTGTGTGCGTGCACCATAGAGTAAATACTCATCTCTAAGGCGCGCGCGTGTGTGTGTGTTATCAGCATTGACAATATTTTATCATATCGTTACCCGCCGTGTGCAGCTCGCATTGGTGTATTTTAACTATTTTTAAGAACACGCGCTGGACCAGGTTTTTTATTTCGTTTTATTTCTTATAATAATTGACAATGCTTAGAAGGTTTACAGCTAGCGCTATATGTGCGATCCGCCTGCCGATTAACTGGCAACCCGCGTCTTACGTTTGTCTTAGTCGGACTTTGGAATTTAAGAAAAATAGGTTGGAGATTGACGACGAAGGCGCTCTGAAAAAGATTAGACCCAAAACGGTGCCGCAGCCAAAAATTACACTGTTGGGACTAGATAAGGATGTATCTGTAGTAACGATGGATGTAGCATCAAAGATGTGTGAAAGACGAGGCCTGAAATTGGTAAAAATTATTGATATTGATACTAAAACACAGCGACCTGTGTACCAAATGATGACGGCCAATCAGTTCCTCAAAGAGGATCATAAAAATCATCAAAATAAAGATGAGAAAAATCATAATCAACCCAAAAAGGAAAAGACAGTACTGATAAATTGTCGTATCGGCCAAAGTGATTTAGAATCAAAAGTAAATAATATCCATAAATGGCTATCTAAAATGCATGAAGTAAGAATTACAATCACTGGTGATACAGCTAATGAGATTGCTGATGAAGTCATTAAAATGACTCAAGAGTCTTCAAGAGTTGTTCAAAGACGAGAAAAAGGTGATACTGTCAAGTTTCAGTTATTACCTCCAAAAAAATCTTGATTCTTAACGTTTTAGCTATTTGTGCCTATTTTTAAATAATTATTTTTTTTAAATTATAGATAATCTTAAATTTAAATTAATTTCAATATTGTTATATTTAGATTATTAATGTATATAAATAAAAACTATTTTACATAATTTTATTTTTACAATTTTTATAACAGTTATGGTATAGTTCCTAAACAAAGGCAAGTATTTTTTGGCTCAATATGTTGGATGGTTTTCAAATATGTAGAATAAAAAAAATCGAGAATGACTTGCCAAATAAACAAAACGTCTTATGCTACAGTTTATTTATATGGTAATAGATTAGGTTGCTAAACAAATTTGATCATTGTTTATTATATTTTGGATATGCAATTAAAAATGTAATGAAGAAAACTAATGATCCAATTAAACATCTAAATTATGTTATTAAATAATAATTGATAGGTACATCTTATAAGTTTTTTAGTTTAGATTTTAAACTTAGATGTTAAATAGAAAGTACCTCATCAATTAATAACTAACTTATAAATATGTTAAACAATTACGATATATTTTATGTGCTAAATATAAATTATATAAACCTTACATTGATGGATTCACTTTCAATAAAATGTATAGCTCCTACCTTTTATTATCAATGAAAATAAAAAATGGTTATGAATTATTCTTTATTTACCCATTTACCTTATTTAAATGTGTCCATTAAAATGTTAAAACCGGTTTATTAATTGTATTTAAAAAAAAAAATCATTGAAATCAGCTCTTGAATCAAGAGAAGTATATTTGTTTATATCAATTGATTAAATTTACTAATTATTTTTACAAGATTAAGTAAAAATTTAAAGTACCTACTTACTCATTTTTAGTCATTATATTTTATTTAAAAAAAAAAATATATATATAGGTAGGTACTTATGCCTATAGACTAAATGAAATAATTCTTATGGACCCTACTTTTAATTAGTTTGAAAAAGGTATTATTCTTACAACATTTTTAATTTCATATTATATACTTTATAAGTAATATATATTATGGTTTAATAGTTTTTATGATTATTTAAAAAAGTATTTTCAAAAATATTGTTTTTTCCAAAAAAGTAATCAAAAATCAAATACAAATGGGCTTTTGAACAAAATATTTCACTAGATATTAAACTTTTTCTTTTTTGAATTACATCAAAAACAATTTTCAAACTTTTATAACTTAATATTTTTCTGAAAGTTGATTTATAAATTTGAATTTCAAACTAACAGTAAATTTGTTAATTCAAAATTCAATTTTTAAATATTGTTGATCAATGATCTTTGGAAAATATATATGTATAATAAGTATTTCAGGAAAAACTAATCATTTTTATAATATTGAGTTTAAAGAATCACTCAGTATAATATATATTATTATGTATTGAGTGTTACTGTTACAATATTGAATATAGTTTTGTTCTGAATTTCGTGTATGGCTTATCAATTTAGATTAGAAATTTTAATACAATTGATTTAATTTTTGGTAGGTATACGTTCAATTATATATACTAATAATATATTGTAATATATAATAATATAAAACTATTATACATTTTTTATTAGGTTGGTACAAAACTTTTACGAAATTGAGACTTTTATTGACATTGAAATTGAACAGTACAAAGCTTCGTGAGTTTTTATAGGTCAAACAAAAGATGTTTATTTTGATTACAACTTGTGTGATTAAATGTAATATAACATCACGCATGATGTTTGTATGTATGTGATAAATTTCAAAATATTTTTTAAAAAAATAAACTATAATTTTTAGACTGTAATATTAATACTAATATAAATATTATATTATATTATTATTATTATTATTATATTAATAGTTATATCAACAATTTGATTTCTATTTAAATATTTACGTCGCCTTATTAATTATTTATCCATGGCACTTTGCATGCCTTGACTGAATGCAAGATACTTATTATTGGCTATTGTTTTTTTATATATATATATATAAAATATTATTTTATCTGAATGATGTTTATATAATAACTTGAATTCTATACCATATTATATTAGGCATTACTACGTTAGAAATAAGATTATATTGTATACCATGTTAATTATAGCTACAATTATTTACATTGTTCACAATATAATAATATATCTTTTAATCACTTTATAGTTATTAGTTTTATTACTATTACTAAAACGGTATAGGAATTAAATACATTACATATTATACTATATAGAGTATATTTATCATGTTATTTTATAAAACTTCACTAAAAAATAAAACCGAAGGCACTACTGATAAGTAGGTTTTCGGTCTATCTCGTCAATGTGAAGGTCAGGGTAATTGTTACATTAAATTTAAATTCAGTTATATGCCATTTCAAATGAAAACCACGGTCTTAGAACCATGTATCAGTTACTGTTCAGTGTTCTATTTAGGATATTTTATAATTTAAAATATATTAAATAAATAAATAAAAATTAGTATTTTTTTTCAATTACTATTTAGTAATCCGATTACGAAAACTAATTTTGTCCCATAATCACATAAATTACCTAACCTATTGTATAATATTTTACCCTGCAATATCGTTATTGTTATTATTAACTATTAATTTTTAAATCAATAACGACAAACCTTAGTGGTGTAAATAGGTTCTTAGTATATTTAAATTTAAATTAGGTAATCTTAATATTTTCAAAGTCGCATTATGTATAAGTATTAAAATTAATATCCGTAAAGCTACGATTAATAATTTTTATTTTTTGTCTCGATATCTAATTATCATAGTATGTACTTCAAATTTTAATAAAAAAATAAAACACTGTCTCTTTCGAACAAATAAAAAAACATACCAACATTTTTATTAATATTTCAAATAAATAAATGCTTAAATGTTTAAAAAAAAAAATCATGGCTAACAATTGCTGATATAAATTAGGTGAAAATTTTAAGTCTATGGTTATTCTAAGTTTTTTTCTTATTAAATTATTAAAGAAAAAATATTGATTTTTTTTAAAACTGGTATTTTTGTAAATCTTCTAGTTTTCATATTTTATTAGTTTTTCCTGATTATTTGGAGTATTTTTTCTTTTTTTTATCGCACTTTTCCCTCACCGAGAAAAAAATCAATATCTAGAATTTAGATTATGCTTTCTGATGTTCCCTAGAATTTTGGTAATGGCTATATATTAGTTTTGAAAATTACTTGAGGGCCAATTACAATTTACAATTTGTACAATATTGAACTAAAAAAAGAAGTTTTTATTGGCCCTATTTTTTTTTTTGACAGGTGTAAAAATGTCTAGTTACTCTAGTTCTTCATTACATTTTTAATGATAATAATTATTTAAAACTATAAAAATTATAAAATGAGATAAATAAATGATATTAGATGCGTATATAGTAAATCCATAAAATAAGTATTATTTATTCTAACAGTTAAGAATGTTGGATTTTAGAATGTATAATTCAATTTTTGTGCGAACTGCTTAACATTTCTTTAAATGAGTAGGGATTACTGATCTAGATATAATTTTTTACAAGCAACAATGAGTTGAAGCATTTTTATTGCACCAAATACTAAATAGTTGATAAAAATACCAGGATTTTATTTTTTTTTAAGACATTGTAAAACCTGTAATACATGCATGATCCATTCAGAATGACAGAATCTAAATTTATTTTTGTGAGTGTATTTTATCCAGTTGTTATGTTGTTTTTATTCAACTTAATATACATATTTATATTATGATAAATGTTATACCTATTATATACCTCAGTCAAGATATTTAAAATTAATCCCGAAGATGCCAACCTCTAATTTCTAATTATTCTACTTTCTACTATGGTTTTATCAGTTCTCAGTAATTGCATACGTACTTATTAATATATTATACACCGACATAAAGGCTAATTAGAAATTACGTAAATCAATATCTTTAAACATAATATGAATGAATGTATGTTTGTACTTCGTATACTCTCATTGAAAATAAAAAAATTCAATTAAGCTGTCCATTATTATGACGTAACACTGATGAATAATACTAATGATATACTAACAATAAATTACAATTTGATAAACATGTAAGGGCTGAGGTTTGGAGTTTAACATTTTTGGTTTTTATGTATACATCAATACCTATTACCTATAAATTATAATATATAATAATATATCAAAATTGAACTATTTAAAAATTTAGAGATAAGATATAAACATAAAATAATTGACCTATATGTTATTGTTGGGTACATTATATAGCTGTTCTGAGTGTTTCACTAGTTGGGTAATTTATATCATTGCTAACTGTTGTTAAAAGATAAACAGTATGTATCTTATGTTTAAATAAATAATTCTATGATAACATAATTTTTATGGTTTTATTTTTACTGATGTTATTTAACATCAGAATATTCCATATTTACAATCTTTGTTCTTCTGGGCTTCCCACTTGTATTATTATTGTCAGTTGTTAGTTTTATTTGTTAAAATTAATAGGTAAGTACATATTGGATACACATTGTTGGCGCGTGTACTGCAGGTTATAATTAATTCAAAAGAAAAAAAAATCATAATTCAAGACAAGGAAATTATACCTACTTACTAACCACACCTTTTTATTCTTAAATTTAAATTAACATAAAAATTTATTGATATATCTGTCATCTACGTTATTTCAATATAACTAGTATTGCTAGATTGTTTTAACAATTCCTGGTGTGTTACAATTCATCATACCTAGGTATATGATTTGTATTAGTATTTATTTTTGAAAGTATATATAATTTAATAGGTTTTAGATCGGACGTTCATGTCTCTTCACAACACCCTGCAGATGCAAAAAAAAACTATTTTTTATAGTATTTGGGTTTTTAATTCACTATTTTGTATTCTGGTCTGTTTACCTAGAAATGTGTTAAGGAAGAAGCAGAGGGAGACGGAATTGCGAGTATTTAAAAACGAATACAATTTTACAATAACTACATAATTTATACTATTATATAAATCACCGGACTTTTAAAATCGATTCTATATCAACTTAATCGACCGAGCTTGCAGTCTTGACTAAGTATACATCGAGTTTAAGGGTAGCAGGGTGTATTAAAATATTTGTGTGATGTGACCCATTTTAGTAAAGTATAGATAAACAGCAATATTGTTGGTAGGTATTCTATTTCAATGTGTAATAAACCTCATCCAGAGCTTCAGAAGAGTTTTAAGTGGTTACAATAAGTGTTTTTAGAAAATGAAAGTTGGATGTAGATCGCTGTTATGTTTTTTTTTTTTTACAGTAGCTACCAAGACATGACTTGCGCCGATTTATCTTTATTTTCGACGATATTTTTAAGTGGCTATTGCTTTGTCCGATTGGGATTTGGTTGGAGTGTTCTTGAATTAATCGATATACTGTAGCCGCTTGATTAGATTATCACATTATTGATAAGTATTAATGAACTATACCTACTGCTGTTTCGTTACCATATATATACATGTGGCAATATAAACGACAAGCGTATTATGTTGTTATGTTGTATAATATATTTAATATATATTTTTGTTGTTTGGAGGATATCGACTGCAGTATAGTTACCTAATCCGTTTTAAGGTCTTTAGACGATAAACCGCTTCTTTAATCCTTATAATTTATATATTTTATTTGTAATAAACTTATACACAGTTCGAATGTTCGATGACATATTATACTATACATAAAACATGTTTATAATTCGTGGACATTATATATTTATGTCATAGACGATAGATATAATATATAAATTATTCACTGCAAGTTGCAGTGCTTAACATTTCTCAAATATCCTGCTGTACTTTAAAAATGCAAAACTAAAACCGGTGCAGTCATTACGATCCGTTAAAATACAATAAATTGGTAATTACCGACAACACGACGCTTTCAAAGGTAGCCTGATAGATAGTTATTAGTTTTATATTATTATATTATAATAGTATTTTGTCCGATTTTCCATAATAAAACTCGCTTTACGAAACAAAAGGCAATGTCTAATATTTACTATTTAGTGTTATTTATGGATGTTCCTGAAGAATGGCGGGAATTTGGAAATAGTTTTGTTATGGAACATTTTTAAAAATTATAATATTGTTCGTTATAGGTATAACGTTGTTAAAGGGAATCGTTTACTCATTAGTCGTTATGTTTAAAAAAGAAATTGAATGTATATTGAATTATGTTTAGGAATTTACAAAACATAGAAATTAGAAAGTACGAAAATCCTAATTATATAATTTATATCATTGTAAATTTAGACAATTTTAGGTTGTACGCTCATCGTTTATTATTTTATTTTATTTTTTTTTATATTTGAGACACTGTCAAACAGCTATGCATTCATAATAGATTTCAATGGAAATAAAAACAATTCAATAATATCTTTCGGGTGTAGAGGTATATTTTTTATTTTTTTCCGAGAAGCTACAAAAAAGGGTGATAATTATACTATATACATTTTATGGGAATAATAATAATAATAATATTACAATGTTATAAAAAGTCATAATTTGTATTTCTATGTTACCTACATTATGTAACATACATTTTTAACGATGTTGAGATTTATTATGATTTTTGCAAAAGAAATATATATAAGAGTTTTAGACAGTAAAAATATGTGTTTTTCCGATAGTTTAATTTTCATTAAAATATTCACACGCGTATAATACGTGCGAACAGATTAATATTTTCCATTCAAATATTCACACATGAGGTTTACACCTGACCTTATTAATTATCCATGACACTTGGCATGCTTCGGTTAAATGATAGACACTTGTTATTTACCACGATTTTTAAAGAAAATACTTAATTTGCAAAAATATTTATACAGGATGATTATTTTAACATGAATCAATTTTGTTATGAAAACTTGTAAAACTACATACCTATGTTCTGTGTTTTTAATAATAATTATAATTATATAAATTATAGTAGGTTCCACATTTCTTATATTTATTTAATAAAATAAACTATGAATTGATAATTCGATATTAAATGTATGTATTTTAATATTTTCAGAAACTTATACTAATTAAACTTTTAAGTTATGAAGTTGTAAATAGTAAATTCTAAATTGTAAAAATAACACTGTTTTAATACTTTAATAATTATTTACTATCTACTAGGTAATTTAAATAGTCTTTATTTTAGGAATTGTTATTTTTGTATTACCCATCATTTTGGTATGGGCCATTGGTATTTAGCAAGAACTGTGTTTTCTGTGTCATACTGACCTAAATTTTAGGTTTTTGACAGCTTGACTATATTTAAAGAAATGTTGTTTATCATTTATGTATAGATTACTTTGATTTTAAAAGAATTATTTTAATTATTCTGTTTTAAATTAGGTATTAGTAAGTCATGTTACAATATAAATACTATTAGTTAAATAACATGTAATCACCATTAATTATTATTCAGAGATAAATATATTATTATGCTTAATAAAATAATTTTTTTTTTTCAAATTAGATAAACAATTAATTTTAATAGTCAGCAGTAGTATTATAGCATGACAGGATGTATAAAATAAAATTTTCTTGATAGTAAGTAAATATTCTAGACTGTAGTCGATTTATAAATGGACTATAAACAGTATAGTCTATTACTACTATTAATATTCAGTATGCTGTCTATGGTGCAATAGCAACTCCCCAGTTTTATACTTATACGCTAATACTTGTATTTGTTTTTCTAATATAATTTATCTTGAAATATAGGTAGTACTTAAATATAGATTTGAAAACATTAAGTTATAAGGAATTTAAATTGGGATGGAGTAAGTGGAGGTCAAAAGCCATCCGAGCTTGTAAGTTTCTTACAATTTGTGTATCCCTAAAAATATTGGTTTAATTGTGTCTATGATATGATCTAGTATCCTCAATAGGTATGCTGTTATGAGTGTTTGCTTATAATTAGGGAAATTAATTTTAATTAATATATGTTTGAATTTTGAATTAATGATGTATGCAATTTGCAAATAAAAACTGAGAAGACAGTTATAAATGCAATTTTTCGAAAAAAATTGGATTATGATTAGGTAGATACAACTACTAAAAAGGTGGCACTTAATGAATCTTTTGATACTTCAAAAATAAAAACAGATTATTTTCTTAAATTGTTATTTTATATAATTGTATTTTTATATAGTGTTATAGTAAAATGTAACATTATGTTTAAATAATAATTTCAATATAATTTCAGTTCTATTGTCTAATAGCTATTACTTAAAATTAGTTGTTTTTATTTTTAGAGTATAATATGTAAATTAATTTGTGTAAAACACAAATTAATTAGCATACATGATTTCTATACTGTTGAATACTTATGTAGCCATTTAGGTGTGTTATTTATTGAACAAATTATTAGTATATATAATATTTATACATAGTATCACTATTTCAGTGTAGCAAATAATTACAAAGAAAAAGACTAAAAAGTACTAAAAAAGTACTTGTATAGTAATTAAAAATATATTAAGGAATTTCAAATATTACAATCATGTTAAATTTTCAAGATTCTATTAAGTAGGTACCTAATTAATAATTTTGTAATATCTAAAGTATATACAATAAACAAGGTTGGATCTAGGGGAGGCGAATTGGGGAATTTGGCCCAGAAGTCTTAGTCAGGGGGCTCAAAATTATCAAATAACGATGGCATAATGAGGGGGCCTGAATTATGAGAGGGTTTTAATTTAATACTTTGCCTCAGGTAAAAAATATGCTAGATCCATCCTTGGCAATAAATACTATTATAATGCAGTAAATGCAGATTACAATTAAATATATTAAAATAAATAATATAAATTAATAATACTTAAATAAATTATATGTATGGTAAACCGTAAACCGTAAACACATTTAAATCATACATAATAATTATTGATTGCATTATTGCAGTATAGATTATGTTTAAAGACCTTAATTTGTGCTGTCTTGTTTTATATCATTAATAGATAAAATAAAAAACGTTATGCTGATATATTAATACCTTATTTCCTTAGTATAAATAATTATATGCAAGCTAATAACAAAAGCTATATATTTTGAAGAAAAATTGTATAGAATACATTATTTTTAATAGGTAACTAATAAGTATTCAATGGTATTATTATAATAGTGTTATATGACTAAAACAAAATTTGATATTTCAAAGTTAAAACTCCCTTACTCGGTTATATTATTCTTTATTATTGTCATCAGTCATCACTATACAATATTTAAATTTAATGTTCGAGCGAAATTGAAATAAATATACTACTATTGCACGTTTATATTACTTGTTTATTAATCTACTTACAGCAGGCACGTATACAAAAAAAAAAATGGGGGGGGGTTATAAAAAAATTTACAATAATCAATATTTACCGATGAATGATGATATAAATAAACTACACAACTATTAATTTTTAGGGAGGGTTTGAACCCCCAACTCCCCTGTATACGTGCCTGACTTACAGTAATGCAATATCCCATTAAAAAACAAATTATAACTAAGAATAGACCAAGTATCAACTAAATTCTGTGATTGTAATCATTTAAAAGTGTCTTACGATTCCGATGCACGCTAACATTGTTATTTTGAGTTTATTAAAAATTGTTAATTTTAAAATTTAAAATACTATATTTCTTAATTTTCTAATGCTTGAATGTACTTATTTTAGTGCTGGTGGATTAGTAACTGCTGTAGCACCTGTAGTAGTTCAAGGAAATGGATTATGGATAGGATGGGCTGGTGTTCACTTAGAAGAAGGTGAAAAAATACCAGAATCAGATCCAAATGATACAACACCTACTGCTGGATTACGTTCTGATAAAGTCAGTTGTTTATTTTAATAAAAAATTGACAAAATATTATTTTATTTAAACTATTTTTTTAATGTAAAATATACCTTTTAGGTTATTCCTGTTGACTTTGATCCTCAAACATTTGACAGTTATTATAATGGTTGTTGTAATGGAACATTTTGGCCTCTATTTCATTCAATGCCTGATAGAGCACAATTTTCGGCTGATTCTTGGAAAGTAATAATATTTACTAAAAAAACAAATACTGTAGTGAAACTAATTCAAAATTTTTTGTTTTTAATTAATTAGTCATACTGTGCAGTCAATAAAGAATTTGCTTCAAAAACAGTAGGCGCCTTGGAAAATTTATCAAGAGAAGACACAGATTCTGGAACACCTCTTGTTTGGTTGCATGATTATCATCTTATGTTAGCAGCCAATAGCATTAGAAATGTAAAATATTACTTATATCAATATACATAAAAAAATAATTTTTAGTCAAAAGGATGTATGTAAAAATGTATTTTTAAATCATTACAACCAATTATATAATTATATAATTGTATAATTTATATAAATGTCCAACTGATTTAGTCGGGCAAAAATATGGAAATTATATTCAAATTATCTCATAATATAAAATCTTTAACAGAAAATATAACACATTTATTCTTAATAAAAATACATATCACATTAATATGTTTAAGTAAAAATTATTCATCATTCATAACTTAAATGTCACAATAAAAATGTGCATTCTTTTGACAATGCATTTCTAGTATAAAATATTTTTAAATATTTAAACATAATATTATGTATAATTACATAAATTATTATTTTAGGCGGCAGATGAAAAAAATTTGAAATTTAAACTAGGATTTTTCCTTCATATACCATTCCCTCCATGGGATATTTTCAGATTGTTTCCATGGGCTGATGAAATTCTTCAGGGAATGTTAGGTATGTAGTTATCTAATTATAGTTTATACATTATACTAAAGTTTTATTTGTTTTCAAGGTTGTGATATGGTTGGTTTCCATATTGAAGACTATTGTTTAAATTTTGTGGATTGCTGTCAGAGAAGATTAGGTTGTCGTGTAGATAGAAAAAATTTACTTGTTGAACATGGTGGCCGTACAGTACGCATTCGTCCATTGCCAATTGGTATTCCATTTGATCGATTTGTAGAGATGGCAGAGCAAGCACCCACAGTAATAAGTACATCGTTACAATTGGTACTTGGTGTAGACCGATTGGATTACACTAAAGGATTAGTTCATAGACTAAAAGCTTTTGAATTATTATTGGAGCGATATCCACAACATAAGGGTAAGGTAGCACTTATGCAAATCGCTGTACCGTCACGGACAGATGTTAAGGAATACCAAGACCTTAAAGAGGAAATGGACCAGCTTGTTGGACGAATAAATGGACGTTTCACCACACCTAATTGGTCTCCAATTAGATATATTTATGGATGTGTTAGTCAAAATGATTTGGCAGCTTTCTATCGTGACTCAGCTGTAGCTATGGTTACACCACTTAGAGATGGCATGAATTTAGTAGCTAAAGAGTTTGTTGCTTGTCAAATTAAGGAACCACCTGGTGTTCTTATTGTATCACCATTTGCTGGTGCTGGTGAAATGATGCACGAAGCTTTAATTTGTAATCCATATGAATTAGTTGAAGCAGCTGATACTTTACATAGAGCTCTGACCATGCCTGAAGATGAAAGAATGTTAAGAATGAGGTGTTTAAGGCGTAGAGAAAAAATACATGATGTTGATTATTGGATGCGATCTTTCCTTAAGGCAATGGGAACTCTAATATTTGAAGATGGAGATGATGTCTTACCAACTACTATGCAACCAGTCACTTTACAGGACTTTGATGATTATTTGTCTAAGTAAATAGTGGTTTTATTTTACTATTATACATTACATATTTTAATTATTATTTACTTTATTTAATAATTTTTACTATAGATATATTGGTAACACAAACAAACTTGCATTACTATTAGATTATGATGGTACATTGGCTCCATTAGCTCCACATCCAGATCTTGCCATATTACCTTTAGAAACTAAAAGCGTTTTAGAAAGGTTGGCCAATATGTCTGATGTATACATATCGATTATTTCTGGCAGAAATGTTCATAATGTTAAAGACATGGTTCGTGATATTTTACTGTTAAATTGTTTAATATAATGTACAACAAAATCAATGGTTAAAATTTATTTTATTCACATTAGGTTGGAATTGAGGGTTTGACTTATGCTGGTAATCATGGTCTGGAAATTCTTCATCCAGATGGAAGTAGGTTTGTGCATCCAATGCCTAAAGAATATGAAGATAAAGTCGGTGATCTGTTAAAAGTGCTTCAAGAACAAGTAACTATCAAGTGATTATTAATTAAGTTATATTCAGATTTATTTATTTTTATTTTTAGGTTTGCAAAGATGGTGCATGGGTAGAGAATAAGGGTACTTTATTGACATACCATTACCGTGAAGTGCCTGTTAATTCTCGACTTGAACTTGCTGCCACAGCACAACGTCTCATTGAAGAAGCTGGATTCAAAGCAGGGCAAGCTCACTGTGCAATTGAAGCCAAACCTCCAGTACAATGGAATAAAGGACGTGCATCCTTGTATATTTTACGTACTGCTTTTGGTTTGGATTGGAGTGAACGCATACGCATTATTTATGCAGGAGATGATGTAACTGATGAAGATGCAATGCAGGTAATTTATATTTATCTTAAAATAAATAATATATTGGTTTAATTTTATTTATATTATTTGAAAGGCATTAAAAGGTATGGCAGCAACTTTCAGAGTAGCTCAGTCTCAAATTGTAAAAACTTCGGCTGAACGCCGTTTGCCAAGCACAGACTCAGTGTTGACTATGTTGAAGTGGGTTGAAAGACATTTTGGCAAACGATTACCTCGAGCAGATAGTGTTGGTAATTTAAGCAATAATCTACAAATGTCATTAGGATCAATGCAAATGGAGCTCAGTATGCCAGATGAAAAGTCTCCACACTAATTATTAGTAGCAAATATTAGTGTTTTGAAACCCAAAGTTAGTCCTTACTCATTATCATTATTCACAGCGTGCTAGTAAAAAAGTACTTAATATTGTGGTCAAATCAATCAATTTATGTAATTGAAGCAAATGATTTATTTTTATACATGTATAAATAAATTATATTCATGTTTATAGAACATAATGCCACAACCATCAACAAATAAATTATTCTATAAGTCAATTAGAAGTTAATGAAATAAGTAATAATGTTGAATCAAAAAATATAATAAAATAAATGACACAAAAAAAAAAAAAAACAATACAAAGAGAAAACAAAATAATACTAACAGGTCTTCTACATTCCTTATATTAAATGTTTTAACTTTTCAATTAAATCATCAAACAATACAATTACCTATCAATATAATATATATATATATATATTAAAACAATAATGCATTGAGTAGTTAATAATAAAATGATAAATGTATCATTTGTAATTATCAATATTGTATTTCTAAATATTTTAAGTTATTTTGTAATCCTAGTCAATTGAAAGATTGAAAGTGGAACAGTTTGTGGTACATTATGAACAAAAATAAATAGTAGGTATGTAAAGGTGAAATATCAAAATTAAATACGAAAGTAATTAAAACTTCATCGAGTAAAAAATTAAAATTAAAATAAATATATATATATATTACAACTTTGTTTCCTCAAAACAATTGTGCCATAAACTAAATAATATTTGTAATTGGGTAATTTTTATGTAAAATCTGTTTTATTTTTATTGTTGTATTATAATACCTATGCCAGGTTGTATGAACAATCACTGAACATTTAATAAATAAGTAGTGTGCTAATGGCCCCTTAAATATAATTTATTGTCGATCAATACATTTTTATGCAACCCGGTAATATTATTTTAATTGTTAAACCATGTTTTTACCTTTAAAGAAGTTTCATAAATGGTTTATTTTATATATAATTATTTAGATATTTTAAGATAAATAACACTTAGTGTATTATTTATTATAATATATTTTCAGTTAAACATAATTATGCGTTTTCTTTTATTCTGAATATTGCACTGTTATTTTTATTTATTTCTAGTGTACACTTTGTTGTTATATAGTAATATATACTTATGATTGTTTAGTTAAACAATTATAGTTTATTAGTTAATTAATTTTTCTTATTTTAACAAAAATAAAATTTTATGATAATATGCAAAATGTATCAGAAATCTAATTTACTGCGTTTTCTTCAGTTATCAATCGTTAATTATAACATACATATCATGAATGTAACTTGGGCAATTTTTATTAGGGGAGGGGGGTAACTTTATTTTATGTCAATATACCGTATAATTAGATACTTAGAGCCAGCATTTCCCATTGTGTGTTTTGCAGAACCTTAGGGTTCCGCCAGATGCATGTGATTATTGAGAAAATTATATTTATATCATATTTGGAAAAATTTTAATTGAAAATTGTTAGGTTACTTTAGATCATCTATTCATTTCTACATAATTTTAAGCAATTTTTACAGTAATCTTAACATTGGTAGTTGGAAATGTATGCAGTTTTATTTTTCTCTACTTAGTTATAATAATTTGATTCAGATTATGTTTGTTATTATTTTTTGTACAGTCATCCATGAGTAATTAATAATATGGTGGTTAGCAAAGTTGCATATTGAGAAGCTTAGTCAGATTAGGAAACCGTCTTGGTCTTGGATGATTTCTAGCTTCTTTCCTAAAAGGTTAAGTCAGTCATAGGTTCAAAACATTAAAATAAAGATAATATAAAATTCCATTTATTAACATTTATATATTATAACATGTTTGGAGTTAAGCAGTGATATGAATGTTGAAGCTTGCTTAATTTTGATAATAGGTCAAGCCCCCACAAGTAACTTTATAAAAGAAATAGGTATTAATTTCAAACATGTATTGACAATGTATACCACAATTTAAAAAACAAATAAAATATTATTTTATATTACAAGATTTAGCTAACTACATCTTAAATTGTACAAAATTTAATATAAATGAACAAATGAGATCGAATTTAAAACCTATCTGCAATTTACTAATCTTCAAATTGAATACTTTTGATGTTTATTCCAGAAAATATTTCACATTTTTTGTTGACCAGCAGTACGACACTGAAACAATAGTTTTATATAAATACAAAATAAATTATAAACACGATAGAGAGTATACAACAGACAGTAGTATATGATTGAGAAAAGTTAAAGTCTAAAAGTAAATAATAAGAGGTAGAGGCAAATACCTAAAACACATACACATTTTGATATTATACCTAAGTTCATTCAATAAGTATAATTATATTCCATTGACAACATTTAAAAATAAACCAAAAAAAAAA
>VUJU01001153.1:2778-23951 GCA_009835225.1 Aphis craccivora
TTCAATAAATTCTAAGATCAACAAATTATAGTTTAGACATAAAGTATAATAAATAATTAATAATCAAATTTAAATTAAAACTTTAAAAAACTGTTCGCATAATATAGTATTATATAAATATGTTTTCATAGACAGTTTATAATTTATTGTATTTGTTATTTATAATTAACTACAAAATAAACTTATTACGGCGCACAAATATATGAAACGCATACTTACCATATTAAATGACTGTGACAAAAGTCCAACGCAGAGATGATTTGTCGAAAAAATCTTCTAGCTTCTTTTGGCGTCAGCCTCCCCTTTTTAACCAAGTAGTCAAACAGTTCGCCACCAGAAACATGTTCCAGTATCAAATACCTGCAATTGTAAGTAATTTAACTATTATACAATATTCCAACCACAACTAATATTATCAGGCTTTCGCTGTACAGTCGAAAACGTATTAATTTCTGAGGACAAATAACGCAATTCGGTGTTTATATAAATCGCGTCATTGAAACATTTATAAGCCACCGTGGCTGGTGTACCTAGTGCATGGAGTTAAACTTCAAAATTCATTAGTTAGATGTTGGCCATTAGTCTCGTTTTGATCATTCTAAGTAACATATATTTTCTTTAACATCATCACATTCAAAAATTATATTGTCAGATATTATAACATTTATTATAAAATAAATATCTTCAACAGTGGTCGGCCATTACCTACCTACTGAGTTATTTAGAATTCTGTTTAACAGTTTTATCGTGCTTTAATTAATGGTGTATAGGTAAGTGGTGTTTAACTAAACTGAATTGTAATTTAATGTTACTTTAAACTAATAAAGAATATCGTCAAATAGTTTCTAGTTAAAAATGCAAGTAAACTAATTTAATCCTTATAATGGAAAAATATTTAATTAAAATAATATTATCTTGCGTGAATAACCTCTAGTTGTATAGTACTATTATTTGATTTTAAATCTTATAAGATTAGCCTAATGGGCAATGGCAAATTTGTATTACATTTTCACCTCTTAAAAATAAAATACATTCTGAATTGTATACAAAACAAATAAAGCATCACATTTTAAAATCTTCATTGTTGTTATCTCACAATCTAATATTCCTATATTAAATGATTTTCCCTTTAAATTGAAATTTGTTGAACGTTTTAAGTCTTGATTGTTATTATTTCTGAGCTACAATTGATTTCTCATTGAAAACTAAGCTGTTTTTCAATCTTTTAGTATATTTTTCTTTACACTTGAAGAGACCATCGAGAAAATCAATAAACTACCTCTTCATTGTACCAATATTATATTTTTATTTTTTAAATTTAAATATACAATCAGCGAGTTATTATTTTTTATTTTTTATACAATGAGAATAGTTATTGATTATTGTTAGTTTTTATATCTATAGTCTTAATAATAAAGTGACTCATAGTCATCAGTGACTATTTCATCTATTTCATTTTAGTATAATAATATGTAACGAAGAGCATTATTACCTTATTCATAGTTCTTCAGCTACGATCCCTATATGAGAATTTTGGTTGTTTAGGAGTTAGAAATGGTAACAACAAATTGTTTAGATTATTGTTTTTCTCCGTTTTTATATGAAAATCTGAATGCATAATATGATTTGTGATATAATATGTGACGTTCAATTTTGTGAAGAGTTTTTAACTAATGTTTGGATTTTTTGGCAGAGCCCTATTTTTGGATATCTACAAACATAATATAAGCTAGAGAAGAAATGTGCCATAGCGAGTTGTGATTTGTTTATCATATATAATGGAGTGAACGTTTTCTGTTATTTATTACAATTTTTCTTCGTGTATAATTCATGTAGGTAGTAACCAGATTTTTCGAATTTTATTCTTAGATAGATATTTAGTTTTATTGTGGATTTGTATAGAAATAAAAATTACAATTGGACAATTTATAATTCTTGATGAAAATAAGTTGTTTTAGAAATGTAGGTATACCAATTAGTCAGGTTCTATAATTGCGCCTGTATATTTTTTACAACCATTAAAATTATTACTGTATCTTTATCTAATTTATGAATCTGTGTAAATGTTACATAACTTATCCATATATTTTATTTTTGTAACAAGCTTAATAATATTCTGTTGTTCATAAAATATTTAAAGACGAAAATCGTTCAACAAACGCCTATAACTTTAGAAGTCATCACGATTTTGATTGATAGACAAATTATAAAACCAACAAAGATATCATGTGATTACATAATATAGTAATACTTACATAATAAATAAATTAAACCACACCTACACACGTTCTACTTAATGATGTCTATGAAATTGTATATCTATGTTTACTTTTTTCATATTTCTTATATTTGCATTATTTTATTTATTGGACAAATATTAATGCACATCGGTTTAGGTTTTCGGACGGTATTAAATGTCATTATTTACTTTATCTATAAGCTGCATTCGTTCCAAAACCAAAAACCATTATACTAACAGCTATATATACGATATCCGTCACATTTGTTTTCAAATACTTTATACCTAATATTAATGTATTTTTAAGCGATTAATTAACATTGACGCGTAGGTATATACGTAAACAGACAGATCGAAAATAAAATAAATGTATGTCGTATTTATATATATATATTTATATTCATGTATGTATGTCGTTTTTGTTCATTGGATCACGTATAATAAATTTGTTTTTTTTTTTCAATTTGAAAACTTCATATTTCATAATAGCATTACCTACTAAAATATAAATTTCACATAAAAACGAATCATCTTTATTGAAATGTGATATAGATCTTCAGGTTATATACATATATATATATACCTATATATAACATTATTTCATTAAATAAAGAATAGTTATCTATATTATACAATTGAACAGTAAAAAATAGTAAGTAAATATATAATATTATTATATATTAATCTTGCATATATAAAAAATAAGTTTAAGATTTTAATTATTTGTTTATCAATAAATTGGAATATTGATAATCATTGAAATGAAAATATCATTACTATAAATTAACACTGATTCGTTGTTAAATCCTTGAACAATAATAATATACACAACACTATTGTGGCATTGTTATTATGATTTTCAGTAATAAGTAGGTAAGACCACTGTTAAGACCCATCAATTTATTGTATAATTTGATATGTGATTATTACGAGTAATAATATAATAAGATATTTTAACTTAGGTTGGAAGTGAAATAAGTAGTATAATAGTTATTATATTTTATTTATTGCTTAATTTATTAATTTGTGTTTATTTTTATATTTTTTTTTCAGCTATTTAAATTATATACATATAGTTTAATTTCTGGTGTAGTATTTAAGACTGAACTTTTTTCTAATATAATATATTTTAATATAAGTGTTAAAAATAGCATTCCAGGATTAAAACAAAAATTAAAATAAAGTAACTAAATAAAAAAGTACTATTGTTGTTGCTATTAGATATTGCTCACAAAATATTACCATAAAATATAAAAATGGGTCACTCAATTTTTATCATAGAACATCGTATAATGTTGCTGCATTTGACATGTCAATTTCAGAATCATGATAAGGATTTTACATTGAGTTTTCCAGTGTTATAATGATATTTCGTATACAGTTATATCAATCGTTCTGAATAAATAAATATGTATATTGTACATACGTATTTATATTATTTACGCGATGTACTGAATATAAGATACCATATTACTGGAGATCATATTTCTTCCCACACATAATATAGATTGGAGATAATTTATTAAAAGCAAATAAATATAATAATATTTTATATAATGCTCATAAATATAGGATCCACTTAAATTGAACAATTAAGTTTACGTAAGCAATTAAAATATTTTAACCTCTCAACTCACAAGTATCGTTTGTTTTCGTAGACATCAGACAAGCCCAAAACGTGCGGATGGTCAATGAGTTTCATTATTGCAATCTCTCTTTCCACCTGGAACCAAATAAAACACAATTATAATATCTTATTATCTTAATACTTAACTTAAAAAAAAATTAACGTAAATAGTATATACTTGAAATTGTCACAAAATGTTTAAACTATCATTTTTTTCTTTATAATAAAATTTTCTTTTTTAAGACATTTTCTATTTTTTTTCTAAATACCGATAAAAAAATGTTTACCAAAAAATTCCTCCTATTAATTAAAAGAAGAAAACAGCGAAAGTATGGTAATCAGAATATTATTTTCATAAATATTTAAAGTTAAAATTTTGATGAAATTCTTGAAATATTAAAATTTTGAAACTATTCTACAATTATTATAAATTTATAAAAAAATTACTTAATATCTAAGATTAAAAAATGGAATACAAGATTCCTTATGAGTATTTCTATCTGTGATAAAACATATCTTATCGATTAGTTACACTAATTTTTTATGAGAATTTGAAGTTAAATGTTTAGAAAATTAGATATTCATCTGTACAATAATTATTATTTCTCTGCTTACAATTTTTAATATTTTGTTTAAATTTAAAAACGTATGATACTTGAAGTTTTTTTAACAATAATGTTAATAGTTAATATGATTATTTATAATAAAATGTAATTATTCAAATTGAGAAATTTTCAATTTTCTCTACATGATTTTTATATATATATATATATATACATATGTGTAGTTCTATTTTATAAGTGTATTATAATTTAAAAGGATTAGACATCATGGCTTTTTATTATATAATAATTTGAAATATTTTTTGTAAGATTTTTAATGATTTTCAATTTATTTTAATTGGTCAGTTTGGAGTTTATAATAGATCGATACTACATTTAAACTCTTGAAATAAATGATAAATACATCAAATTATCAACTACTCTAGTGTCACAGACAAAAGCTTTAGTTTGACGTTTTTATTAATCAACTACCTAATAAAATGTGAGGGAAGTATCTCTGAAATACTATTAAAGATCCTCTCCAAATTCAGCATGCATTGTAGCCACTTCCGACAAAAGTATATTAAAATAAAACTAACAAAATATCAATAAATACGTTAAAATATTATACGTGTTATTTGTTATATGTATCTACATAGCTATATAATGTAATATCATTACAGTGTATACCAATATCTGTTATATAATAAAATTATAAGACGGGTGAAGTCGCTTAAAATAAAGTCTGAATAAATGTAAAAGCTACCCCTGAAGTTCACTTGAGTTTGGAGTTGTTTTTCTTATTATAAGGATAGTGCACAATACCTAATTATTACCAACACCTCAGTCGATCACGTACCTAACCACTATCGTAGTCCTATAGTGTATATAAACAGAAACCATTTGAACTCCATTCATCTCATGACTTATGATATTTTTTTTTTCGAATATATTGTATATTATGACACACGTTATACAGTCAGATCAATGGTCGGGGATAAAAATGAAATACACCCATTCTCATTTCTGAGTTGTAACTTATATTATATTATATGTTATATATAATTTCAATATTACATATTATACGCTTAAAAAAATAGATAAGGTACATACTAAGTTCTCAGTAGTCAGTTACATTTCATTTTTGCATATAGTCTACTACAGAAAACATTTTAACAACAAAAACAAATCTTTAGTTACGTTTAACATAATTAAATATAATACGCCCTGAGATAAATGCTTGCTCTGATCAACAAGATCAGGTATATATTATTTCATTTTTGTACATGAAACGCATTTGTGAACGTCTTCGTGGTTGAAAAATAATACGTTCGATCGAGTAAACCGGAAATTGTAATATTGAAATAATAATTACTTTTGAGTCGTATTAATAAATCTGGTAAATCGAAAAGGAGAAGAGCTACCTTTGAACAAACTCTTTACGATGCACACAAACAGTATGTTTTCTAGATGGGTAGGTGAGTAGTTATTATTATGTATAGTAACACCATACAGGTATGGTAATAAATATAAATTATGTTCGGTAAAATTATATGCCGGAGCTCGTTCTTTGTAAAACAATCAAAGTAAATGTAACTTTGTTGCCACTCGTTGACAAAACGTCAATGAGCTTTTTGTGGTTACCATAATAATACCGATTAATTAATAGACAAAACATCGTAATACCTCGTTACTAAGAAAACCTTCCAAGAATAATTTCGTAAGCATTTCGTGTTCATCGCACACGAACGATGAGAATGGAATTGATATTTGTATATAGGTATAGCACACGCGTATTATATTAGACGCTTTGATCATTATTATTGTTATTATTATATTGTTTTCCCTGCAGATATAAACCTAGTTATTAAATATTAATAATAATACTACGACCACGTGTAATGATGTTTTGGTGTTTTAACGGTAGCGTAGGTACATCACTAATACGAACCAAATTATGATGCAGCAACTGCTGTTTTTCAGATTTGTTTTTGACCCGGCAATTAAAACGCTTAATAATTAAATTCGTAATTATTACGAGGTTACTAAAAATAAATCATAATTATTATTGTGATTTAGCATAGAATTTGTACTTTAAGTAAACAATTAAGAGTATTTCTGCTAAAAAATAATAGTAGGTAATGTTTAACCCTATAGAAGCAAAATATATTTAACTTAGAGCTTGAAGAAAAGTTAAACTTACTATTAGTCTAACATGTTTTGTATCAAGTTTAAAATTAATTCTTGTAAAAAAAAATAGTTGGGCTAAGTGTGTTTGTGTGTGTGTGTGTGTGTGTGTATGTATAAAATTAATAAGAGCATCAGATACCAGAAAGTAAGAAACCATTTAAATTTAATAACGGAACTAATAGTATATAAATAAATATTAAATTGTTATATATAGCAATAATATTATAACGGTATTAATATTAGGTTTAGCCAAGACACTTTAGATATACTAAAAAGATTAATTTAAACTAATATTAACAAAAAGTTTAATCTGGAAATTGAAATTTTTAAAAGTGAATTTTCTTCAACAAACAAATAATTTATTCAAAAGTGATAAAAAAAAAGGTAATACATGGATAAACTGGAGAACAGAAATTTTCAGCGGAAGAGAAAATATTTTCAATAATACATTAAAATATATTAAAAGTATAATATTATTACAGTGTTACAGTTAATAGTTGTTCTTGTGAACGAAAGTTTTTAAAATTGAGTTTAATCAAAACAAAGTTACGTAGTACAACGGTTCCCAACCTTTTTGAAACTATTGCCTATAAATTGGATTAGATATTAGCAAATACCCCTCCCCTTCAAAACAAAGTTTACTAAAAACGATGAAAAATAATTTTTAATTTGTTAATTATCAGTAGGTAGGTAATCACCAAAGCTACGTGTTAACATAAATTATATTATAAAAATGAATACCTTAAAGTACTCATATTAGTTGTAAAGTAGAAAAATGATAAGACAACATACAACATTTAGCTAGTAGTTTTTCTAATATATAGTATTATTGATTATAATTATTAAAATATAGAAGTTCCAACATTTTTTTAAAATTACATAATTTGACTATAATATGAATGAGTAAAAAAGATGATCATAGTTGTCAATAATTTTATATCGATATCGAAAGTATCACAACCTATTGGTTTATGCTTTATTATATCATATTAATATAATGTTACAACCCTGATTTTTAAACCTTTATTTCTAAAGCCACCCTTTTAGCTAACTCGATAAGTATACTTTTATTATACTAATTACTAAAGAATAAGTTACTTCCGGTCAATTCACAATTGTGCGTGCATTATTATTTATCAATATAGACGAAACTATATTGTTGATCTTGAGGAATAAACGATGATCAATGACTTATAAACTTTATTAATGAAAATAAGACATTCTATTTAGAAAAAGCGAACGATAAGCATACTATTATTAGAAACAGTAATCGATTACTATCATATATTCATATTGTTTATTGAAAACGGTAAACGTTCTGGGGTTTAGTATTTTAGATTCCGGAAGAATTGAAACATGTATTTGTCTTTTACAATGACGTTTCTTTACCTCGTTTTTTTCAGTGTGCTCTTATAAAGTCTAAATTAGTCACGTCTGTTAACATAAATTATTTTGTCCAGTTTTTAGGTAGGTGCTTTATTTAGACAAGGGATTTTTTTCATTTCTCTCGGTTGTCGCTGCAGCCCTGGGGGGCTGAAGAGAATTGTTAGCAAATGCGATTTTAATCAAGTTCCGTTCAGATTAGTTTTCCGAACGTATTATTTTAAATCGATTCCCGATCTCTAATAAATATAAAAATACGACTAACACAGAGCGAAAAAAAATATCGATCATTTGCTGTGTTTAATGTTTATATATCGTCCAAACATTTTTCTCGAATTCAAGCGGCAAATCAATACTTCAATTTACTTTATTTCAATTTAAAAAAACTCGAGTGTGAATCGTGTAACAATAATAATAATAATAATATAGGTATCTAATTTATATACTAAAGATATCGACCAAATTTTCAGTTAGTATAGTATAATAGGTATAAACATTATAAACAATATAAACACAAATCAATGTACTCTTTATATAGGGGAGGAAAAAGTCTTGAATTTATATTCCACAGAAATACATAAAAATACCTAGCTAGAGGTAATATACATAATATTTTAACCAGTTATTCATTTATATCACATTATTATATACTACGGAAATGAAATTGTGTCACAAACTGTTAGATAATATGCAAATTAAAATTAAATTGTTTTATGAACAATTCGACAATGCAACGGGTAAACAAATATTATATAATAGAAATTCCTACAACACGTAGAGTGTAGACAATGGTCCAAAGTAATTTTAATTGTTATATTCGTACTTTAGATACTCGAATACATGGGCAATACGAGTATAATGTATATATATTTATAACTTTATAATGGCCGGTTGATATTCCACAGGGAAAAAACCCAGGAAAGGTTATATTCAATTCTCAATAGACTGTTATAAATGCGTGATATATTAAATAGGAACCTATTATGAATTAAAGAGAAATCTATGCTGAATGGGTAAATGATTATATTCCGTGCTGTATCTAGAATTTTAGTGCGGCGAGTCCAGCTCACGGGAGCTCTTCATACTTCGCATGCAGTATGCACCGTCAACAGACTATTACTATCGCTTCACTAGATTTCATATTTTGATATTAAAAAAAATATATATCATATATATTTAATATTTATGTATAAACAAAAGGTAGTGTGAAAAACGTTATTTTTTTGTTACAGCACATATTTTCCAACAAAAATTAAAAAAAAAATTATATTGAATAGCCACAATTTTTTTTATTAAAATGTTCTTTACATAGAACTATTTTTATAGTTTGATTTCTTTGAACATTATAAGCTTCGGCAACATAGGCCATTAGCTTGTGAGGTTTATACAGTTATAACATATATAATTTTTTTTTTTACAATAATAATGGCTTAATTCTATTTAATTTTCATATGTTTTTTTCTAATTTGAATGCCTTGAGGAATACTTATTCATAGTTTTATTAGATATAATTACATTTAAAATATGTTTAAAACCGAACGTTTTAAAAAAATTCGTTTAAAATTTTTTAATCATGACTATTTGCAAATTAATAACTACGAATTATTTGTTGTAAAAAAATTATAAAATCTTAAATTTGTATAACTAATGTATAAAAAATAATGATGTATAATATTTCCAATAACTTGAGCCATAATATATTTGTTATTAATAAATTGTACCTATTTATTTTTTAGCATTCTAATTTGAATCAAATTACAAACAATTTTATAATAATGTTTGATTTTAGTTTGTTATAATTTAAAAACATTATACTTGAGGATTTAAGATGTTTACGTATATTATGAATTTTACTTTATGCAATGATATTTTCAAAATATGTATTAGATTTTAATAGATATTACCATTGAGTATAGATAGTGCTATACAAATGATAATACTTATTAATACTGTTAACTATTTCTATTCACACTATTTTAAGGCGGTATTGACTAAAAAGTTAATAATAATACGGTATAAATTATATTCATTATTATTATAATCATTAAATATTAATAATATAATAAATTCAATGTTTTCGACAAAAATTAAATCAACCTATACACCGTACTACTTATAAATTATAATAAAATAATTTTTCTTAATAGTAGTATTATAACAAATTTCGTGAAATGTTCATAATAATAAAGATTGACAGACAGTCTTCGCTCAGAATCGTTTTTCGTTTACAATGATTTATCATTGAATTCGAATTGAATATATCCATTACAGTGATCCATCGACACCCACTATAGAGCAGAATAACGGTACCTATACTTAGGTACCTATCTTTTTTTTTGCAAATGAAATATTCAGAATAAAGGCTACATAGAATATAGAGAAAAAATTATGGATCAGCTGACCACCATCTATCTACCCACTCCTTCCACGTAAAGTATGTCCATGATTATAATATTATTTCCATAAGCCAACCCAAACGCCTATAACAAGCTACTTAAGCGTTCTAGTAAATGTGAAATATTTTATTTTCAAAATTAAATGTATATTGAAATTGAAGCCACAGGAAATATCAAGAGATACATAAAGCATCTCCATAAGCGCAACTAGGGGGGCTGGGGGACTTAGCCCCCAACCAAAATTCTAATAACCCCTCCAAAATAAATTATTCAATTGATTCCTAAAATATTAATAAACCTTTAAAAATTCAGCTGTATATCCGTTATAATTTTTTTTTTTTTTTGAAAGTTTTTAAAGTTTATACCTAATTATTTTATATTGCCTACCTTTCTATATTTGTTTTATTTGAAATTTTGAAATTTTTTATAATGAAAAAACATATAATTTCAGTCTCATTCAGAAAAAATTATCTAAAAAAGTATTCCCAAAGTTTTATGGGATGGTTCAACTTGCCAATATATTACCAATTATAAAAAAAAATCTGAGATCATTTTGGAACAATTCACAGCCATCAACAAAAGTAAAATTAATTTTATGTACTATGTCAATATCAATTAGATATAAATTTACGAAGTATATAAATATATAATTAAAAGTAAATGTTGGTATTAATGGTGTTTAAGTTTAAGATGGTGGGTTGGGGGGCTACGCCCCCACGGGTTACTTTTGGTATAATATTGAGGTGGGGCTATAGCCCTCACCTAAGATTTTGTGCTAGTTGCGCCACTGGGCACCTCATTTGTATTAATATAATATAATATACATAAACGATTTATAGTTATATTTAGCGTACAAATTATATAATTTAACAGTAAAATGTATACCACCGGTCATGATTAAATTTTACAACTACGAACATTGTTTGTTACATATTATTAGACTAATACACTATATGTAATACTTACAAACTTGAAAGGTTTAGGTCAAGTTTAGAACAAATTACGATGCCTAGAACCTATAAACACTTAATTTTTAATAATATTCTCATCATAATATTATTATGTGGATGTAATATTGATAAACTATTAAACCAATAGCATCAATTTATTGATAGGCTTAATTTAACAAAGACAAAGACATGTAAAATACATAATAATCATTAATCACATACCTATATTAACAGTACTCGTATACTCGTAATACTCGTACACTAATAATCGTAATATACCACGTTGTATAAATGCATGATATTTACTATTTTTTTATTAAGTTATGCCCCCATGTCGCATTTGTGACTTTGTTATATTAATCATTAACATTAATATTTGCTATTACACTGACAAATTTTTATGTTTTTAGATTCTGAGCGGAGCGATGAATGTATTGATTTTACAATGTTGTGTTTTTTCTTTTCTTTTTTTGTGTCTGTGTACAGAATAACTAGTCGAAATAATGCTTCAAATTCAAACTTTGGGGATGGTTTCCGATAGCAAAATGAATCTAGTTGGTGTATTGGGCAGGTCATACTTTGAATTTTCCAATAGTTTTCAAAAGCGCCGGGAAAAACCAAAAAAAAATTAAGGAAAAACGGGCATTTTTACGCAAAACCAGTTTTCGACCAAATCGATTTTTTTATACGGTTGTAATTCAAAAAATAATCACTGTAAATACTTGAAATTTTCACTAAATGTTTATGTCAGTGTTATATATATACAGTTAAATTTTCAAAATCTTTTGACTTTTTTTGAGTTATTTATAGACCACTGAAATTTTCTTTTTTTTGAAGTGTCGAAAAAAAAATTTTGGATGACCAAAAAGTTTTAAAAATGTAATACAAGGTTCCTAATGAGTTTTTCTTATTGTAGCTAAAACAAATTAAAAATCGTTAGTCACAATTTTTTTTTATAAGCGTTTATCGTTTAAATTTTTACAAAATCTGTCGAAAAGTTGAAAAATCATAAAATTGTTTGTGTTTATACTTAAGGATTAAAATTACAACACTAAGTTTTCCTTCAAGTAGCTACAGAGAAAACTGGACGCATCGTTATAGGAAAAATTTTAAGTGTGTTTGAATTTTAAATTTTTAGGAAATAGCGTAACGATAACGATTTATCCTCAAACGATTTTAAATATTTGGTATTATTCAAAAAGTATAAGTCGTAGATACTTGAAAATTTTACCAGTTACTAAGATTCGCGTTTTCTTTACGTGGTTTAAATTTTAAAATATTTTGACTTTTTTGAGCTATTATAGACAATTGAAATTTTCAACTTTTCTGAAAATTTTTTTTTGAAGTGTCGATAAAATTTTTTCGGCACAATCAAAATACTTGAAAATTTAATACAAAGTACCTCATAAGTTATTCTTATAGTGATTAAAAAATTATAAAAATACATATGCACAATTTTTTTATTAGCATTTGAAGTTCAAATTTTTGCAAATTATTTTGTAGGTATAATTCATAAATATGTTTGCATAAGTAGCTAAAAGATAAAAATTCAATACGAGATTTTCCATACGTTTAGCTTATAATAATTATAAAATAACTTAAATTTTGGTATATTTAGGCCATTAAATTATAAACCACCTTTTCACCAACTATTCGAAGTTATATTCTAGGCTGACAAATCATCTCTGTTCAGAATCGTTTTTCGTATACAATGATACTTATCATTGGATTCAAATTTAACACTCCTATAATATATAATAATGATCCATATGGCACCTAATGTACATCAGAGCGATACCTACCCACTTACCCACTTTTTTTTTACAACGTTTAAAATATTAATAAGTATTAAGTGGCTATATAGATAATTGTATCAAAAAAAAAATATCAATTGTCAGTCTACATTTTTTTTCTTATGTTCATTAATGATCTTTTCATAGTTTTCATTATTAGCGAAATGTATTTTTTATTTCTATTTCTTTTCGACATTAAATAATTAGCAACGTTTTACTGTAATGAATCAGTTTTCTGAGTTCCTAGAAATATGTTTTATTAGGTAATAAGTGAGTTTGAGACGCAATACTGTATCAACATTCTTTGTTTTTTCATTCTTTAGAAATTGAATGGTTCGTGTTATATACTACATTGGTACGGTAACTGAATCTTAGAGACATTTTATTGTCTCTAGTCAACAAAAATAATCAGAAACTAATAAATAATATAGGTAATGTTTTATTTATTTCATTAAACAAAATTTAATATGATTTCTAAAAGACAAGATATATTTTTTTTTGTCTGTATGCTTGAATTCAATTCGTAAAACCTTTAAATGACATACTTAAAAAAACTAATTGCTTAGATATTTTTTTGATATGTTAAAATGCAAAATAAACCAAAAAATAAAATAAAATTATAGAATTTAGGCTTTATGATGTCTATAAATAGCTTAATTTAAATATTCATTAAATTTCACTGTTAATTATGAATAGTGAAATATTTCAAGTTTTTATGGCTTATATATTTTTGAATCATAAAAAAAGTGAAATCAATCTAATCGAAAATCAATGTTTCATAAATATTCGAATTTTCTCTCCGATTTTTTTCAATAGTATTATGAATTAAAGTTCTATTTTTGACATCCCAAAATACCAACTAAATAATTTTTTTTTTACTAAATACCACTACTAGAATAAATGATCGAATCAAATTGTATGCTATAATAAATTATAATAAAATGTAACGAAAGATAAAAAAAGAAAACTTGAAAACTTGCTTCTCTCATATTTTGTAATCTAAAAATTCGAAATTGTATTGAGAATTATGTTGAAGAATATTAATACGAAATTGTTGGTCGTACGTACTAAGAAAACAAAGTTTTAAAAAATGTATTGGTCTTTATAGATTTCTGGAAACAAGGTAATAAGATTTAAGATTATTATTATTTATTACTTTTTGGAAAAAAAAAACAAACATTTTAAAACTTGGCGTATACGAAAGGCCAAATATGTATTAAGTTTCACTAAGAATCTTTGTAAATTCAACAATAGTTGAGATCGATTATAAGTATTTATCAGAATTGAAAACTTTACGTATTAAACTCAAAAAATTACAAGTAATTGAAACAAAAAATAAAAACAACAGCGAAAAACCCGGAAACTTCTTATAATGTAACTATAAAAACTTCATGAGATTTGATGTAATCCGTTTTTTCGTTCAAAACTCACCTAATATATTAAGTACCAATAAAATAATAAGCAATTTGAAAACATTCTTTAATTCACTATGGAATTTAGCATGGGGTTTATCATTGAAATTGTATTTAAATGTCTTCTTTTATTTCCACCTTAATAACCATAGATCTCAAGGAATGACAAGAGTACAATATTTTACTAATTGTGATTTTTGTGAGAAAGGGCACAAGTCCACCAAATATGATGTTTTGGGCATGCTAAAAGGGCCAAGTCACTAATGAAAATTCTACTTCGTTACATTGCGTATTTTGTGTTTCGTTAAATGATTTATATAATAATATTCACAAAAACATTATCATAGACATTATTAACATTATTATATATTGAATTCATTAGGATATTGATAATTAATAAATTATTTTCTTATTTCAAAATAGATAAAGATCATTGTGCAAAAGGTCTCAAGTCAAAAGTATAGTAATTATTTTAGTATCAAAGGATCAAGTCAATTAAATATACTAAGTTTTGCTTAAATATTAAACATAATTGTATAAATCATACTAAATTTTAATAAAGTAAATCATCATAAATATTTGGTAAAAATAATATCATTAAAAAAGGCAAAAACTAGTTTATTCCTTCTCCTGAAAAGTAACAATTTTTGACTTTGACCCCTTCTCACAAAAACCGTCCTTAATGCCTCTATTTTACTAGCCCTCTATGAAAATATATTTTAATATTTAATTTGTGATAATAAGTTCATTATACGAATTTTTATATTATTTATTCAATTTACAAAAAACTTTTATTTTTTAACTTGAATAATAATATTAATTTCAACATGTATGTATATTGTATATTGTATAATTATATTCTACTGTCTGACGTTAAATCCACTACGAACATTCCTAACAATGCTAATTTAATAACAAATTTAGTATATTAGTTGGTTTTGTATTTCGTGATTGAAAAATACCAAATCGCATCCAGCAGTAAAAAATTCGAGTTATTTTTGTAAATATATAAATATGTTTTTCGTTGAATTAAAATTAATATTTTAAGCGTATATAGTACATATTTGTATCACATTAAACTACTCGAAATGTCTAAAGTACTACATATTATAAAAATGACAATAACCTGTTTTGTACTTTCACACACACACACACACCCTTGACTACCGTATATGAACGATGATACTTATGTTGAGTAATACAATTATGTTTATTTACATTATATTATAAAGAAATGTTTAATACGACGAAAAAATAATTACCTTTAATAACACCGACTCGCTTAACTTCTCTCGGTTAATTATTTTTATTGCAACATTTTTTCCAGTAACGCAATGAATTCCGAGCTTCACTAATCCTGAAAAAAAAAAATACATTTTGATATTACCTACTGACACTATAGTATTATTGTTTATACAACAATCAACATAATATAATACTAACATCTGCCGAGAAATTATAATATTATTATTGCAGTTAAATACAAAAGTAGTAACTAACTAATTAATAATTTTTCTTTTTAGAAAAAATTAGTAATATGTGAAATAGGTAAGTATATTACAAGTGTATTAATGTACATGGTTTTAAATAAAAATAATTCAGTATCATAATCATACTAAAATGAATAGTATATTTTCTGTTTTGTTTCTAGATAAAATAATATAATATATTAAAGAGAATTTAGGTAAATATAAAATACTTTGTATCTCTTTTAAGTGTTAGTGGTAGATAGGTATATAAGCCACTAATGTGCGGTAGGCAGGTAGAATACAATTTATGTATCGGACTTTATTTCAACTATGGTTTTATAGAAGCCGCTTGCAAAATTACGAAAGATGTGCAGCGGCAGACCTATTATTTATCAAAATACTTAAAGTTCAGTAATCGATTAATAATATTATTCTACTTATTTGTAATATTTATGTTTATGTAACTTTGTAATATCAACACGTTAGCATGCAGATGGTGGTTGAATTATACAATTAAACTATAAAGGATCATGATTTTTCTTCGACTCAGAATATATTTAGTAATGAATATAATCTTCAAACTGTATGTTATGAAAAATGATGTCCTAAATATTTCCAAAATGTTGTCATACGTTGACTTAGATATTTTTTGTCCAAATGATGTAATCAAAATATTGTGTTAATAAAAATAAATAGGAGTTATGAAAATCTAATACATATGTAAAATAATATATTTATTTATTATTTTTATATCTGTTGTTGGTACCAATTAAATATCATTCTCAAATATGTTCTTTGTGCTTATAATAACAATAAATCATTTAAAATTTCATATTTAACGATTATATTATGCATGCATTTTTTTCAAAGACTTCTAGTTTAAAAATTTAAAAATAAATAAACTTAAAAAATAAAAATGCTTGTACATTTATTTTCTGTTAAACTTAAGTTAATGAATTACAATTGGATAAAAAATATATACATTATACGATATAAGAATTTATAGAATTTATTATGTAAGTATTTAATTATCAGATGTCGTTGATAAAGCGTTGAAAATATAAAACAATTTATGAAAAAAATTATTTGTTGAATTTATTAGTCATTTTATCAAACAGTGGAGTGTAAGTTACATGTCATTTGAATAAAATTTGTTTTTATATTATATTACTATCACTCGCTTAAAATTATACCAACTCTTCCTGCAGACTGCAGAGAGATTTTATTAATATTGATAATTATAGTTAATTATAATTCATTTACCCACATTTATTTTTTACTGATAATAATGTAGTGACTACGAGTATAGGTACACGAAACAGCTACCATAAGTTGTTATAGCATGAATATGCTTGCTTAAAGGAAAATATAATTGGCAGCTTCTATGGATATTTTAATTGTCTCAATCATTGAATTTTAAATTTAAAGTTTGAACGTTACTCTCTATGAAATAAAATTAAAAAAATAGATGAACTTTTTTTTTAATTAAGTTTTAGTAATATTACATTCTACATTAACTTTAAACTTATTAGTTGAAATTTATTATTTGTTCAATATTAACTTCTAATCTATCAATGTTGAGTTCACTTAACTTAACTTGAATTAATTATTTTTATTAAAATTTCCATCTTTGGTTAACTATATGATATATATATATATATAGTTGAACGTGAGAGATATTTTAATAATATTTTTATTGATTTAGCTAGGTATGATTTTAAGTCTTGCTTCATAAAATAATGATAAATATTTAAAATTCTATAAAACATTAATAATTATATTAAAATAAAACTGATAAAATACATCACAATATATTTTTATTTTTACTATACCAGAAACTCGATATTATTCCTTTTCTTTTAAAATCTAACTGTCAATAGTATTAGTAATATTAGTAGTACTATACAAATACATTTTTTCTTTTATCTTTCACTTTTACTTTTAAATAAAATTCATTTTGAAAATCAAATTTCAGTTCACTAACAATTCTCAATTGCTAAATTGAAACAAATCAGACTTTGCTACGAAATTCAAAACTTCACTTCACTTTCCTTAGTAACAATATAGGTATTATATAATAATTTAATGGTGTTTTTGTATTTTTGTTATACGTTTTAATATATAGAAACCATTTTGAATGTAATTCAATTTTCAAAAAACGTAAATTATTTCTTTTCATAATTATTGACGTAATCATAAAAAAATAAATAAAATATTTCAGAAAAGTTGATAAAATGACTATAGTATAATATATAATATATTAATTTTACAAACTGGATTGAACATTTTATTACGCATTGTAACTTTTAATAGATATTAAGAAATAACTATAAATATATTATATTGTTAACGATTTTTATTTAAAACTATTTTGATATTATTATACAATCATAATGTATATTATATTATATTATTATTATATTATTACATGCATATTATACCAGGGTAAAAGGTGATTTTTTTAAAGTTAAACACATTATTTATTTGATATTATATTTAACAAAAAGTTTAAATTTTTTAGGAAATATTTCTTTTTACAAAATTTAAGCCATTACAAAACGATATTTTTGAAAATAAAAAATATTTTCATCATCAACACATGTTTTCAATTTCATAGTCCAAAATTCAAATATAAAAATAGAGAAAGAAGGTAACTGGCTCTGCTATGCAGTAGGTGTCGAATGTATATTGAGTAATTCGCTGTAGTTTATAACAGAAACATTGTACATTATCTAGAAAACTGTATGTTGTTTTATTTTTTAAATTATGTATTTATTTTTTAACACTATGTTCATTCTCTGTAAACACAGAAGGTAAATATGCTTAAAGAACACACATTTCTGTAAGCTTAAAAAATAATTAAATTTATAACAAAAAAGCCATTTTATAAATGCAAGTATGTATTATTTACATAAATATTTTAAAGGTTTTCTATCTCATTAGAATTTCAACGAATTATCCATTATTTTATTTAGATAATTTTTGGGTTACGTTTATAACACTGAGTTCATTGTATATGATGTATTAAATTGAAACTTAAGGATAAATCATAACATAAAAACTGTTTTCAATGAAAACAGCCGGTACGCCTATATTAGATACATATTTACTAAAGTACTAACTATATTTAAATTAACTAATTTCACTATTACAGTTACAATTTAATTTTTGTCATAAACAAAAAAAAAATAGCATTGAACTGATACACTATGATTATTATTAAAACTAGCTTATATGATATTACGATAAGTATTTAGATTTACGTAACTCTCTGCCTTTCCACTTTACTCATTTATGCTTTAAATACTTAGAACGTTAGAACCAATAAATAAATTAGTAGTTTGAAATTCGAATTTTATATTGTAGGTAATGAAATTTCCAGAAAACTATTCTGCTTCAAAATATATGATGTACCTACCTAAAAACTTAATAAATTATATATGTTATAATATATAGTTAACATATCTAAAAAGCTGTTTAATAATGGTTTCACATTATGTAATAGAATATTTTGAACAATAACTTTTAGGAAAAAATATTGCTTACTTTTCATTGAAACTCCTTTTATACAAATTATATTTTTTGTTACAAAATCAATAGTAATAATGACCGAAATTCACCGGTTCTATAAAAATTTACTAGGTATGTTAAATGATTTGTAAATAGTCTAGTTAATGTAAATAACAACAAAGTATGAATTTGCATGTAGATTGTAAGTAACGTGAGAGAACATCTTAAAGAAAAAAAATAAATATGAATTTGGTCGAATTTTGCTATAAATAATTTTCTTCAAGCATGTATAATACGTGTACCTATTATACACAATCGTGATAAATTCGTAAGAGTCAAATTTTCCATTTAACCTAGATTTGATAATCATTAATCACCATTGGTTGATAATTAAAATTGTACGACCTATTTTCTCCGATCTCGACGTCAATCATAAATAGTTTTGACCGGATATAATATTATATTATACACTTGAAATACAATAAAAGGGTTATGGTAAACATTTATATCAAAAAATTTTAATAAGTATATTTTTTTCGTGTCATCTTTTACAGCAAAAAATTGATTAGAATTTCAATTTCAATATTTTTTCTGAAAGAAAAGTTAATTTAAATAGTACTTAGGTTCAAGTTAAAAATAAAAAATTTCAAATAATCTTCTTAATAATTAATCAAACGAAAATATAATTAGGAAAAAACATGAATTTTTATGGTATAATTTTAAAAATATTTTAACTATTTGAAGAAGTTAAATGTAAGGTTTTTTTTTAATAATTGTTAAAAAAATATTTGCTTTGTAAAAAACCTTAAAATGAAATTTATTATGATTACTAGAATTAAAAAAAAAAAAAAGTGGGCAAGTGGGTACCGCTCTGCTGTACATTAGGTGCCGTATGAATCATTATTATATATATAGGAGTGTTAAATTTGAATCCAATGATAGGTATCATTGTATACGAAAAACGATTCTGAACGGAGATGATTGTCAGCCTAGGATATAACTTCCAGTGGTTGGTGAAAAAGGTGGTTTATATTTTAATGGTCTGAATACACCAAAATTTTAAGTTCTTTTGTTATTATTGTAAGTTAAACTTATGAAAAACCTTTATTAAATTTTCAACTCTTAGCTACTTATACAAAAAATTTTATGAATTATACCTACAAAATAATTTACAAATATTCATGATTTTGTCAATATTAAAACTTCAAATGCTAATTGAAAAAAGTTGTGCCTATGTAATCTTATAATCTTATAATTTTTTAATTACTATAAGAATAACTTATGAGAAACTTTGTATCAAATTTCCAAGTATTTTGATTGGGCCAAAAAAATTTTATCGACACATAAAAAAGCAATTTTCAGAAAAATTGATAATTTCAGTTGTCTTTATAAATAGCTCAAAAAAAAGTAAAAATATTTTGAAAATTAAATCATGTAAAGAAAGTGCCAATTCTCAATGACTGTTAAAATCTTCAATTATCTACGACTTATACTTTTTGAATAATAACAAATATTTAAAATCGTTTGAGGATAAACCGTTATCGTTACGCTATTCCCTAAAAATTTAAAATTCAAACACACTTAAAATTTTTCCTATAACGATGCGTCCAGTTTTCTCTGTAGCTACTTGAAGGAAAACTTAGTGTTGTAATTTTAATCCTT